>PVJS01054874.1:0-12823 GCA_004027185.1 Glis glis | reverse complement strand
CAAAAAAAAAAAAAAAAAAAAAAAAAAAAAAGAAGGAACAGCTATGGGGAGGGAAGCAACATAATTAAAAACATAAAGACCTGAATAGACGTTGACATCTTGGGAGACATGTGTACACAGGTTTCAAGACTGGGATTGTGGGGTTAATCAAAACTGCGGCACAGCTACCCTTCCTCATTTACACATTAGACGTAGTGGGGCTCAGATGTGCACACTCTGGTGTCTGAGCCAGGGCTCTTGACACAGTGCTCTGGGTCTCCCTCGGGAGTTCAAGGCCTCCCCCAGGAAGTCCTCCTGGGTCCTCTCCATATGTGTTCCAGCCATGTTTTCCCCTGGGAGCTCATCAATAGCCTCAGTAACAGTCCTCCTACTTACTTTCTTGGCTCCTTTCCCATGGTTCCAGAGTAGTTCATTGTGCTTAAATAAGATCTCCTTTGTTGGGGTCTTCTGGTGAGTATTTACATGGAACAAAATAATTTTAAATATTACTCATTGTGTGTCTGCAAACAGCTTCTCCCCAAATAATCCTTGTCTCCAAGGCTTGTCACCAATCTCTAAGGTTTATTTTGTTGGTTCACTTGGCAAAATACTGACACCTGCAGAGCAGATGCTGGTCAGTGTCCTCTGTACATGCTTCCCCACACTCTGGTCACTTTTGTGAAAAGTGCTGACATGCGTCCAGCTGCTAACACTTTTTCCCCCCAAGGACTTTCTCTCGCAGCTGGGCTCAGCATAGTGGTGCACGCCTGTCATCCAAGTCATGGCACCACTTATGTCACAGGGCCATGCGTTTCCCTCGGATTGCCACCCAATTGGAAGAAGCAAATGTCCTTGATTATCATAAAAAATAATGTTATGAAATGAGACCAGGGATATGTATAGAACTCAGGGAATTCACTGAATTCTTGCTAGGGCTTCCAAGCCTGGTGATAGGAATAAATGGTGTCATTATAGCATCTATAGCAACAACAGCCTGACAAGGTATGATGACCAAGGTTGAGACCTTCAGGTCTTCAGGGATGCAGGTCCAAAAGCTCTACTGGTCAGGCAATCGAGACCAGCAGAAATGCTGGGAAGGGTAAGGAATGTCCACCTTGGATAGAAGAGAGGGGAGAAAGCAATTTCAGTTTCAAACTTGAAACCCACTGACTCAGACTAGCTTATCCCACTCACCCTCCTGTTGCATCTTATTTGGTTATTTAATACATTGTGCCTGGTCACCACATTGGAGAATTAATATGGACAGAAGGAAATTAACATAGGGCAGCAGGGAATCTGAGTGGTTGGACTTCAGTAGATGATTCCAATGCCACTGCCACATCTTATCACCCTACAACTTCAGTGAGGCTGCTAGTACCTATGATTATTCTTCTTTCCTCCTCGTCCTCCTCCTCGTCCTCCTCCTCGTCCTCCTCCTCGTCCTCCTCCTCCTCCTCCTCGTCCTCCTCGTCCTCCTCCTCCTCCTCCTCCTTCTTCTTTTTCTTCTTCTTCTTCTTCTTCTTCTTCTTCTTCTTCTTCTTCTTCTCCTCCTCCTCTCTGAGCTACACCCCCAGCCTTTATAAAAATATTTTTTTTTATTTTGAAACAGGATCTCACTAAGTTGCTGAGGATGGCCTTGAACCTGGGATGCTCCTTCTTCAGCCTCCCAAGTTACAGGTGTGCCCCGCCACACCCAGCATTACCATGCTTCTCTGTATGAGGATTTTCTCTTGATTCTGGAGTGCATTCTCTTGCTAGTAAACAAAGGAAGCTGTCAGAGAAGAAGAAAAAAAAAAAGATCCTTGAAGACAGCCCTCAACCATATAGTTGATTGGAGTCTGTGTATTACTCCCCTCCGTGACCTCACCCTTCTTCTTCTGTAGCAATTCTCCTGTGATTTGCACTTACTCCTACTTTCCCCAGTAGGATTAATCTCTACTTTTTCACTGTTGTAACTGGCTTGGGAACATATTCTTAACTGGCTGCCTTCCCTTCCCTGTCTCTCTTCCTTGCCCCCCTAATGGTATTTTCTTTCATCCCCTAAATAACATACTTTTACTCAAATCCTTCACATTGGTTCTGCTTCTGTGGAACACAACTCAAGCAGTCTGATATCTGTCATCTGGTCATACTTTTGGCAGTTGCCCAGGACCTGGAGTGGATCTTGACTTTAGGTCCATGATCCTCCCAGAATATGCAGACAGGGGGATACAGCACTCAAAAGTTCACTGGCAGCAATCTACATCCCTATTTCAAGGCCACCTGTGAATTAGGCTGTCATGCCACAGCAGTTGATTTCTGGATGTTTCTGGTGCCTCGCCAAACTCTCTAAGATCATAAAGAATAGTACTGCTGTCCATGTGTGGTAGTGCACATCTATAATCCCAGTACATAGGAGGCTGAGACAGGAGGATTGCAGGTTCCTTTGAGGCTAGTAGCCTCAGCAACTTAGTGAGACCCTGTTTTGAGATTAAAAATTAAAAAGGGTGCCAGGCGTGGTGGCGCACACTTGTAATCCCAGTACTTTGGGAGGCGGAGACCAGAGGATCCGGGTTCGCGGCCAGCCTCAGCTCTCTCTGTCTCTCTCTCTCTCTCTCTCTCTCCCTCTCTCTCTCTCTCTCTCTCTCTCTCTCTCTCTCTCTCTCTCTCTACTTAGTGAGGCCCTCTGCAACTTCGTGAGACCCGGTTTCAAAATAAAGTATAAGAAATAGGGCCGGGGGTGTAGCGCGGAGGTAGAACGCCCCTAGGTTCAATCCCCGGTATTGCAAAAAGAAAAAAAAAAGGGATGAGGGTGTAGCTTGGAGGTAGAATGCCCCGGGGTTCAATCTCCAACATCAAAAATAAAAAAGGTAAAAATAGTTGTTACCAAGATACCAACAGTTCCACAATTCCCTCATCAATGGGCAGAAAACATAATTAATTTTTCCCCTCTTGAGATTTTTTTTCAGACATTAACTGGATAACTAATTTTGACATCCTCAAAATCTCACAGCATAGTTCTGTGACATCCCCAATTTGTAAACTCATTCTTGTGTAGTTTGAAAGACAAGATGTATTGACACAGGAATTTGATTAATCAGTTACAGTGATGTAACCAGCTTACCACATTTGCTTGGGATTAAGACACCCTTTTCAGACTTTGAATCCTATTATCAGAATTACCTGCAAAGGGCATGCACCCGATCCAAATTGGGACCATTCAATTCCCAGGTTCATAAATTCTGAGTTGGGACTTTAAAAAGTTGGTCATTGAGATGGAAAGCTCGCTCCAGAAGAACCTATTTAATTTTATACAGATCCAAGAAAAGAAAGCTAGAAATTCTAGAAAGCTAAGAAAGAAGAATGAAGTCCATCTGTAAGAGACCCAGAAAGCAGAGACAGTGCAACTGGAGATTTTGAGAAAGTAGTCTTGTTATTCACGGCTTCTTAATGCAACTTCCCAGCTCTTATGAGGTCCTGAAGTGCTCCTTTCTCTTGAATCCATAGATACCCCTGTACTTTAGAACAAGTTTTTTGTTACTCTCATATGGCCTTTAGTTCACTTGAGGGAATTTTCTTTTTCAGTTATTTGAAACCAAAAGAGTCTTAGTTAAAATAACCACACTTGACTCAGCTCAGGAAGAAGGGGACCATCACTTTCTTAGTTTTCAGTGCACCTAACACAGTCCTTGGCACATGGTAGACCCTCCATAAGCATTGATCAAGGGAGAAAATAATTAAAAAACATTAATAAACTTCAGTAGAAGCACCAAGAAGCGTGCATTCGTTTTGACAATGTGATAAGTCTTTACACCAATAGAAAGTAGCTGACCAGCATTCGTCCAGACACAGACTGGGACACTCCTGTCTCAGGTTTATTTGAATCAGTAATTGCCCACTCATTTAATCCATTTGCAAAACAGCCTTGACCACGACTCAAATTATTGGTGTGTGTTTCTCCAGGATGTGTAGTGAGGTATTAATTCACCTTGAAGCATTTAGGTCTCTTTATCACTCTCAGATGTTCAATGTGGCCTACCAGAGCAGAGGGGCCAAGGAGAAGTTCAGAATGGGTAAACCAGAGAAATGAGCTCTCGGTCTTGGGCAAATCCAACACTTCATCAACCCAATGGGAAGAGCCGAGTGTGGCGGGCTGTTGTGTCTTGGGATGGGCATGAAGGAAGGACTAAATTTAGCAAAAGCTGAAGTCCCTCTTGTAATGTTTGCAGATTGTTATAGTATTCAGCGACTTCTGTTCCCCTCTGGCTGTGATGTGAGAGGCTCTCCCCCACCATACCCCCCCTCATGACAGCAATCTCTAGTTGTAAAATAGTAAGACCGTCAGCCAGCAATAATTTGTAATCCAAACAGACTTGACGCTCCCTGACATTTATTGAAACCTCAGACCCCGTGCACTGGTTTCAGTTTTCCTCCCGTTGCTCTGTTTTTACAGACAGACAAGTGCTTAGATTCAGGTTTAATAATGAGGAGAAATTTCTTCTTGGCCTACTCTTGCTTGTGTTGGCCGCACTGGGGCTTGCAACAGACGGGTGGTTGGAGTTAATTATACTAAATGGTGAGAACATTATTTGACCCCACTGGTTCAGCCCCAGAGGCTGTGTGGCTCCTCACAGACAGAGGCGGATGGAATGCTTCACAGGCTGGGCAGGGGGCAGGAGCGGTGTAGAGAGCTCTCTGCGCAACACCAGACAGGCATGGCTGCCTACTCCTTAACAAAGCTCAGAACTCTGGGCTTCCCACTTCTTAACCAGAGAAGCACAAAGAAATACAAGGTGAGAACTGGAGAACATTATGCTAAGTGAAATTAGTAAGTCACTAAGAGTGAAAAGTCGGATGTCCCCCCAATATGTGGAAGCTAGATAGAATGGGACTTAGAAGAAACTCCCTACAAAGAAGAAGAAAACTTTAGATGAACAAAGAAGGCGACCTAGCTGGGGGAGTTGGGAGGGGAGTAGAGGGAAACACACTATAGCACATGATGTATATACACAAACTTAAAAGACTCAATCACTATGCATAGCACGAAAGGTAGGGAAGGGGGAGGGAATGGGGTGGGATTTGAGGGAGGGCCAAATGAGCAATGTGTGCGTGTATGATGCTGCTACCCGGATGGGTTCAAGATGTATAATTACAATGCACCAATAAATGAATATAAAAAAAACTAAAAAATAAGAAATGCAAGGTGTCTACAAGGATTAGGAAAACACCCTCTAGCCAAAGGAATGACCCTCAGAGAGACCGGTCATTATCAAGTAGGCATAGGCCGAATTATTTTTCAGGAAAGAGTAATAGGAAGCTTTGCAACAAATATGACTCTGATGAGCCAAAAGGGGAACGCTTATCCCATGTATCATTGTAGGAAACCTAACAACAACCATATTACAATTGTATTGGAAGACCATGCTGACTGTGTTATTATTTCGGTCAGTGCATGGTACTTAGTGGCCTGAAAACGTTCTTGTGACTGTTGTTCCTGATGGTGATGGTGATCAGGATACAGCACACACGTGTTCTCCTTGTCCTAGGGATAATGGGTATCCATTTGTCTCAATAATTAACCAATATAACTAGGTACGATGGAAATTCACTTATAGATAATATGTTGGGTCATCATAATACAGTTGCAGATATGCTAAATTATATGTCGTTCTAAAGTGTAACAAGGCCAGAAAGAGCCAACATTGCATCGTTGACTTAATATGGACCAGTGTCCCCCTTAGATTCGTGCTTTACTGTTAGATGTCCGTTCTCTGCAGATCATTCCAAAGGTCTTAAGGATATCTAAGCAGTAATGACTTACATGGTCTGTCTGACAACATGGATTCTACATAATAACACTGCAATGTCAGGATTTTAAAAGCCTGCTAGAAGTCGGGTGTGGTGGCCCATGGTCGTAATCCCAGTACTTGGGAGGCTGAGGCAGGATTGCAGGTTCGCGGTCAGCCTCAGCAAATTAGTGAGGCCCTGCTTCAAAATTAAAAAATAAAATAAAATAGGGCTGAGGATGTAGCTCAGAGGTAGAATGACCCTGGGTTCAATCCCCAGTACCACAAAAAATAAAGTAAAAAAACAGAAGTCTGCTAAAATAATTGCTGAAAGTTGGATTGTCAATAACTACTGGTCTATGACACGGTTTATAAAATGCACCAGGTTATCAGGGGGAGGGAAGAGGTCAATAGCACCCTGACAATGTTTACCGCTCCTCTTATTTAACAGACAATGGTTCTGACCACTCTGTTCTTTATCCTTATCCTTTTAGACCTCTCTCTCTCTCTCTCTCTCTCTCTCTCTCTCTCTCTTTCTCTCTCCCTTCCTCCCTCTCTCTCTCTCTCTCTAAACAGGGTCTCACCAAGTTGCTGAGGGCTTCACTAAATTGCCGAGGCTGGCCTTGAACCTGCAATCCTCCTGTCTCAGCCTCCCAAGAACTGGGATTAGTACCAGGCTTAGACATCTCATTTTCTGTATGGTGATTACCCTTTTTCCTTTCTGTCCATGGTCAAACATACTCAAGGGTAAGAGAAGTAATATCATATCCTAACACAAGAAGGATTTCTTGGCAATGCATTCATTGGGAAATAATGGTCAAGGATTGGGTTTTAATTTGGATTGGAGCCCCAACTGCATCCCTTTGAAAACAATATAATTAATTTTGTTCAGAGTTCATACTCCACCGCCCTGTTCCTACTCAGCTAACATATACCTGGTTGTCTTTACTCCTTGTGAGCAAGCCTCCTGGTTAGTACAATGCTCCTCCTCTCCTGTGTAAACCACTCAAAGCATATGTACTCTGTGACTCAGTAGCATCCTTCTAACAGAAGCAGCATGTAACAGCAAGTATAATGTCCACATCTTGAACAACACATGATACAGAAATTACCCGGTGCTACCTAGACCTCATAAAATGACTACTGCCATGCACCAGATAGGAATGTGTTGTGCAAAGTGGTTATATAAAACAAGCGGGTTGTATTGTCCCCAGTAAAAGATAATTGTTAGGTTGTGCTTTTAAGGCCCAGAACCAACAAGATTGGGGAGTTTAAATATTAATGTATCAGAAGCAACTATATGTACATAGGGAACAACTGTAGACATTAGTGATGCTTAATAGTAGAGTTGATATATTCTTAAATGGACAAATGGTGTTTACTGGAAGGACCTTTCAGAACTAAATGATGGTAATTGTATTACAGACTTCATTGCACCAGAGACTGTGAGATGGTGCAGAGGGGAAACTCAGTTGACAAGAAAACAGGTACAAGGTGACATCAAATAAATGCTAAGGTCCAAGCACAGTGGTTTCATGGAAGGCTGGAGACAGCTGCTCTCCATGGTAATTATTCCCTACTTGCATGGATGTGTCATTGGAAACAGGGTCTGTCAAGCTATCTAAGGACTCATTGCTAAATGTCAATATTTAAAAGTTTTTAAATTCTGTTGTGGTTGTAGTTGGCTTCATTTGTGTGTGTTTATTGTTTATTTCCCAAAAGAAATTGCAAGGGAAGAGTTACTTGTGGTAGAGAAGCAGTATGAGAAAGGCTATAAGCATGACATATTTTTTAACCCATTTGGAAAAAAAACGAATGTGACAAGACCCTCTGGGGAAAGGCTGAGGGCTGGATGGAGCCAGATATCAAAGGGACAGACTGAGAACTCCACATACCTTGGGTGCAACGGAGGGGCCTGGGATAGAATGGTCAGCCGGTGTGGTGTCTAAGAGAAGTCATAAAAGCAACATCATGAAGGATGTATTGATGGTGGAACTGGAGTCAGAAAGAGACCACCAGAGAAAAAGCAGTCGACAGAGCATTTTAAAGGACTTAAACTAATGCGGAAGTAGTGAAGAAACATAGCAATTTTAAAAACCGGCAGCTTATCACTACTGAATAATCACGGTGGGGTGAGCAGGAAAAAGCCGATGGTAATGTGCAGCCTTCTGACTTGAGTCAGAAGAGTTGGCAGCTCCAGTGAATGGAGATAAGAAATGTGGAAAAAGAAAAAGATCCTAAGGAGAAACAGATCCGAGTTAAGATTTCAAACATAATGAGTTGGAAATTCCTATGAGCACCCAAGATCAGCTATCATGCATCTAATAAATATCAAAGCCAATGTTTAATCTCAGCCTTAACGGAATCCGGGGTATGGGCCTCCTATACATACAGCAGCTCCTTAAAGAAGCAACTAGGAAGTAAAAAAGGTATAATAGATTGTTATAAAATAGGTATGAGATAGATATAGAGACAAGAGTTGATTTGCATATTTGTGGAAGCAGGCTATCATCGATGAATTTATATACATATTTATTTTTTAAGAGCCTTCCATGTTAAAGCAGTAACTACCCATGAAATTATATCTCCACAAGCAATTTGTAATCAAGGTAGATTAACTTAGATCCTTAGCCATGTGTTGGAATTCTTCCCTTCAACCAACATCGAACTGGAGGACAGATATTCCTCCAGAGGGTCCTATTGATTAAAAAATGATGATAACACAAATCCATGAAAATGGAAGGATCCATCAACCAGATTCAAGTATTCATTTCCTTGGCTCCTTCATTTTTAAGCAAGTGGATTTTTATCTTCTTCAAAATGATCTGTTGAAATGTAAACTTTCTTATCTTTCCAGAGATAAGATTTAATGAAGACACAGACTTCAACATGGCAGATTAAAATGATATTCAAGTGAGGATATAGACTTCAAATTAGAAGAATGATGTTAGGATTTTTTCAGAAGCAACATAGGCTGAAAGATTTATGATAGCACTTAGAAACACGAGCTTCCAGACTGCGTGCCCAAGCATGACCAAGGATCAGGTAATAACAGATCTCATTAGACGCTGTTTATTTAATTTAATATTATCCTGTCAGGGATATTTTCCCTTCTGGGTAGGGCTCTTTTTTTTCTTTTTGGTAGTTTAAATAATGTCTAAATACACAAGAATATGCTTGTAATAAGAGAAAACTATGAAGGCAAATTCAGAAAATCATCAAATCACCCCAAAACTATCATCTTAGGTTTTCTGCATCTGTACCTTTTTTTTCCCAGGGTTAGGAAATGAGTCATACAAGTCATACAGACAGACTTACAAAGGATCCTAGAACGGGAATCTACCTTGGAGAAAACTGAATCTCTTATTATTTTTCTCCAAGTATATAAAAATATACATATATTTCTTTTTTGTGGTATTAGGGATTGAACCCAGGGGCATTCTACCTCTGAGCTACACCCCCAGCCCTATTTTGTATTCTTTATTTTGAAACAGGGTCTCACTAAGTTGCAGAGGGCCTCACTAAGTAGCTGAGGCTGAGATCCTCCGGTCTCTACCTCCCAAGTACTGGGATTACAAGCGTGCGCCACCACCCCTGACCTAGGAGCAGGATTTTCTATCCAGGTGTTCACTTGGCTCTGGGTGATGGCATCTTATCAGAGATCTGGCTTAGGTATTCAGTGGTCCTAACTGGAAACCCAAAGGTTAAGAATAAGTTAGCAGTGAGGCATGGAAGGTAATCAGAAAAGCCCTGATGAAGTCCCTAGTTTGACTTTGTCTCAACACTGGAATCCTCAGTGATGCTCAGAATATTCTAAATCATTGCTGATGCTTGTAGGCGAGAGGGGAAGCCTTTTCAGTTCTCAGCTATGTTCTGGGAACTTTCACCAAGGAGGCAGATGTCTCCTTACTCTTCTACTCTTTATCACTGATCTACTGTCCTCTGATCCAGGGTCCCTCCAGTCAAACAGCACTGGAAAGTCCTGCTTATCAGCTCTTCCTCTGCCCTTTCCTCTACATTTGATCAAGTTTTAGGTAATGCCAATGCTAGCATTTCTGAGTGAGAGCAGGTACTTGCAAACTGCTTTGGCAAACACCAGATAGTAAACAATGCAGGCTTGTTGGGTCAGAGTCTCTGCTGCAATGCTCAACTCCACTGTTGTAGCACAAAAGTAGTCTCAGACAATATGGAAATGAATGGATGTGGTCATGTCCTAATAAAGTGTCATTTATAACAAGAGGCAACAGGTAGGTTTGGACTAAGAGACTGTACCTTGCTGAGCTAAAAAGGTTCATTCAGCCTTCCCCATCCCTGCTGATATACTCTAACTAAACCCTCACTCATTCTTACCTGATAATCCTGTTCTTTTATCCCCTTCCATATCCTGTCTCTCTCCAGTCAAAGCTTCCCTGTGTCCTTTTAAGAATTTTCTTTAAGTGAAACTCATTGCTATTGCTCCCCATTGGGAAAAGCCTTCTGTGATACTCAACTGTGTAGACACTAAGTTTTCTAGTCCTTGCAGAATACAGTGGCAACCTAGTTTCCTGCCCCACTATCGATACTTCAGGACTAATTCCTGTTCTCTGAATTGCCCTGTTCCTTCTTGCAACTCTCCTTTTCCTTCCATTTCCCCTTCTATTTGAAATAGTCCTGCCCCTATCTTCATCTGTCCAAATACTATTTACAGCTTAAGTTCTTCATTCTCTTATCAATTACTCATGATTTATCTCTTTATATTGTCTATGGTGGGAAGCTAAAATTATGCATGTACAGAGGACCACCAAGGAGAAAAAAAAGATGAAAAAAGAGGCAAGAACAGAATGTAGGAAATTAATTATACTTAGAAGAAAGAAGAGGGATTAGCATTAAGATATAACCAAGAGCTCTGGGAAAGACAGAAAGAGAACCAAAGAAGCCTCTTCATGATAAATTAGCATATGGATAAATCATCATGTCCTATATTTAAGTATCATGTCATTGAATGAGCGCATCATACTATACCCAATTTAAAATGTTCTAATAATAACAATTAAAATGGTTTCTTATTTTTTTTTTACTATTATAAACAGCAATGTGAATAAGCAGTCTATATTTGTGTAACCAACCTTTGAATAGTTGCTTGGTGACTACCATGTCTCAGGCACCATACAGTCATCTATGTAATTGACAGTTCCTCTTAGTAAGCTCTGATCCTGGAAATAACCCCTGTGCATGGGCTTTCCCTCCAATGCCTGAAGATACAGCAACAATGGGAATGTTTCAACCAGGGGATTGACTCATGCTGGAGAGCTCAGGGGTGAAGCTATCGACAGACCTATCTTGTGGGAAAGTGAGGGAACTAGAAGTGAGAGAATGACCTGGGAGATGACAATCTTGATTTGCTAATCTTTTGGTTTTGGGGATGCTCCAGGGCAGAAGTGGAGGACGTGCCTATCTGTTTAACTGGTTTTAAGATGTACTCAGAATTATTTAAAAACGATGACAAGATATAATCGTCTGCACCGGAGAGAAAACCCCCAGCTTTAGAGCTTTGTGAAATGAAATGCTTCAGAAAAGGAAACAGAACTGATTTGCAAAGGTAGATGTGAATTTATCAAGGGGTTAAGTCCCCACCCAACCGACACTGCCCTAATGTCACACATTGTGTACAGCTACTGGTGCAGAAAAGCAAGGGACACAGGATCTTTCCTGCAATAGTGTAAACTTTATGCAAATTGAACAAATAATTAAACAGATACAGGGGAATGGAGTTCTAAGGCATGTAGGAGCAGAAAGAGATGTTATAGCAAAATTAGCAAAATTAACAGGAAAAAATCTCTATAAATGGGAGGAAAAGTCTTGATTGCTCCTTGGTGGCAACATTTATCTTTATTTTTTTTTCATTTGAAGTTCAATTATACATGGGTAGCACTGAGAGCTGAAGTCTTCGTCTCTCTAAAGCATTTGGACAAGTGCAATAAATTTTTGTATTAACTCTTTAATTCAGTCACTGCAGCTAATTTTTTTTTTTTGGTACGGGAGATTGAACATAGGGGCCTTCTAACTCTGCGCTATAGCCTCAGCCCTTTTTATTTTATTTTTTCTTTGTTTGTTTTGAAACAATATCTCACTAAATTGCTGAAACTGGTGTCAAATCTGCAATCCTCCTGGCTCAACATTCAAGGACTGGAATTACAGGCGTGTGCCACTATGCCTGGTGCCCCAGCTATCTTGATGAAAGAAAATGCATGAGGACTTCTATGGAAATTTAATCTTTAATGCTGAGAATACCCTGTGCTCAGGTTACAAAAATAAAAGTTGGCTTACTGTGGTAAATAGGCATGGTGAGATGTTAAAACAACAAGTGTTTCATGAAGCAAGGAGTAAAGCCGGTAGGTGCAAAAGTAGAGTAGACTGAGTTGACTGGTGTGAAGGCCTGTATTGTATTAGAAACATTTTCTCAATCTCAGCAAAGATAAATTGTCAGAAGTGTGATATCTGAGCTAAGGCCTGCTATCTACCAAAGATTCTCATAGTTCCCCTTTGTTTTTTTCTAGAGATGAAGTTATTCCCATTAAAGCAGCTGAGGTCAGAGCCTCTAACTTCCATTGATAAGTTGTTTGTATTTAGGAAAATATATAACTTCAATTAACTCCTAAAATCCCATCTGCAAATATAGACACATTGCGGGGTCAGGGTTGCAGATTATGAATTTAGGGGGTACAGATTTCAGCACATAACATCATATGAACCCCCAAAGACCAGTAAGTAGACTTGCTCAGCTTGTTTTCAGTCTTGGTGTATCTGAGGTGTAGAGATGTCAATTAGAACTCACATAATGGAGCATGTCACATATACACCTATGCAAAGTAGCTGGTACTCTGTTCCTGAAGAGCTGAATGAGGTCATCCAACTTCCCTTCACAGACAAAAATACATAAGATTGGGAAAAAATACTTTAAAAAACACTGGAAACTACCCCAAGACAAGGAAAGACTTGGAAAGTGATTTTCATGAAAAGCTGCCACTGTGTTATGGAAAGGAAGGAAGGAAAGAAGAAAAAGAGAAAGAAAAAAAGAAAGAAAAGAAAAAGGAGGAGGA
>PVJS01054873.1:0-12821 GCA_004027185.1 Glis glis | reverse complement strand
AGAACGCCCCTGGGTTCAATCCCCAGTACCGCAAAAAAAAAAAAAAGTATAAAAAATAGGGCTGGGGGTGTAGCGCAGAGGTAGAACGCCCCTGGGTTCAATCCCTGGTACCGCAAAAAAAAAAAATTTTTTTTATGTGTTATGATGTAGGATGTATTAAGGAACACGAAAGGCTTGGAACAAGTGAAATTCCAAGTATCTACATGGACAAATCTTACTTTTTTTCCTGCCTTAACTCTTGGATATATTTCAAGAAGTAAAAATTTTTTTGTTATTTTAGATTACTGACTGCAATGCTGGTATTATTTACAGTGTTTCTGTTAAGCATAAGCAAGGCAGCAGTCCTGATTATCTTATTTTGACAGAGCAAATATGTGTGTTATGAAAATTTCTGAATTATGTCTGATATTAAGACAGAGCCATGAAAATAGATATTTCTGATGAGACTTTTCAAACAGTGATTGCCAAAGGTTAGCCACCCACTAAGAAGATTTAGATTAAGGCTATAAAAAGCTTGCTTGTGGAATTACTCACTGTTATAAAGTGGAAAAGGTATTAAGTCTGTAAATACAAAAGAAACAGGGGCAAGATGATGGCACACGTGAAGATTTCTGCCAATGTTATCAATGCTTGAAGGATCATAAAATACACACCAGGCAAATGGAATTCATATTGAATTATTGAATCAAGACTATAATTACCTTTAAATTATGAACAATTAAAAATAAATTTTCTCAGATTAGAAAAACATAGTGGACTCATGTATATGAGACAGAGCCAATGAATTTCATTCCTACATTCAAATATTTGTGAATGTCCACCGTATTCTAGGCACCATATTTGGAAAGAGGATTAAATAATAAACAAATATGCCGTAAATAAACAAAAATAAACAAAAATCCATGCCAGTTACGTTTAGAGCAAAGGAAGGAAACAAGTAAAACCATATTTTATTAAAAAGCAATATGCAGCCAGGTGTGCTGGTGCATACTTGTAATCCCAGTACTTGGGAGGCTGAGACAGGAGGATTGCAGGTTCACCGCCAGCCTCAGCTACTTAGTGAGGCCCTCCTCAACTTAGTGAGACACTGTTTCAAAATAAAGAACAAAAAATAGGGCTGGGGGTGTAATTTGGAGGTAGAATGTCCCTGGGTTCAATTTCCAGTACCACAATACATAAATAAATAGCAATGTGCAGGTAGAAGATTCTGGTAAAATGGCAGAATATGAAGCAACAGGAATCTGTCTGCTTACCTAGACAAACATTAAGTGGGCAGAATGTTTGATGTAATTATTTTAGGAACTCTAGAGTCTATTGAAGGCTTGCACCCTCCTGGGGAAGGTTTGTATTGTAAGTTGTAGTTAATTTTGGTCACTTTGAGCTCTTAGCACAGTAGCAGCTACTCAGTACTCTCCCTTCACCATTGTATCCGGCATTTGCACACATACTTCTGAAGCACTTAAACAGATGTGGGAGCCACGGTAGTCCAAAAAGACCCTGCCCAACAGATATGGTGGCACTATGCTCTGATTCCTAATTGTTACTTTTGATCACCAAGGTACAGAAATTGTTGCAATAATCTTCTCTTCTGGCTGAAGTGAATTCCAGGGTACTTAAAGGTCTGGTGCCTCACCTCTTCACTTTTCTTCCTCTTTGACAGTCAGATATTGAAGACTAGTGACACAGTCCTGGAGTTCTGACCAGCTGAGTCCAGGAAAGACGACACACAGACACTTCAGTACAGATGGTGCAGCTTCCTCTCTCTCCTTAACATCGGCATCCCGCTTATATTATGAACGAGCAACCCCTCCCCAATCACGCCAGAAGCAATCCTCCAATCACACCTCTCTCACGCCACATACACGCAGGCCAGGCCTCCTCTCATAGGCTCTCCAGCATCAAGCACGCAATGAGCATGCACCAAACGCGTGCACTTCTCAACTGTGCATGTGCTAGGTCTGGTAAACAAGCGCGGGTCACGAGACTTGGCAGCCCGCCACTGCGCCATCTTGGCTGGCTCGACCGAGCCCAGCTTCCCACAGACTATAATATTCAAAAGTAGTCGCACATATAGGGGAAAATGAGTGTCACTGTGCATGCCCCAAGAAAAGTAATGGGTCAGAGAAGATTTGAGAAGAACTTAAGTTTATATCTCAGGTTAGTACTCACTATGGAGACCACTTAGAAAACAAAAACAAACAAAGCAGGAACCCCTGGAAAAAGACTCAGCTTTCCAGAGTAACTGCCTAATTAGATTCAAATGTCCACTTCTTACCAACAATTAATCATACAAAGACACAGAAGAATATGGCCCATTTAAAGAATAAAAAATTAAATTAACAGAAACTCATCCTGAAAAAGACCTTATGACATATCTACTAGTGAAACACTTTTTAATGTCTGTCTTACAGCTGTTCATATCACTAAAGAAAAAAATAAAGTTGATAAAGTGCTATATAAAAAATAGAGATATAAGTAAATATATAGAAAACCTAAAATGAAACCAAAGCAAAATTTTGGAGTAAAAAAATATGTTGGCTGACATGAAAAATTCACTAGAGTGATTCTAAGTCCAATCTGAGCAGGCAAAATGAACAATCAATGAACTCGAAAAGAAAAAAAGCTTTTAGCTACATGGACTAAAATCTTAAAAATATTTGCACATCAAATATCAAACAATCAAATACATGATGCAAAAAATTGACAGAAATGAAGAGATAAAAAAACATTTTTAGTTGAGAGGCTGAAAGAAAATAAATGAAGAAACATGAACAGATTCTAAAGACCTGAAAGATACCATCTAGAACATCCAGTATCAAACACGTTGTTGAGTTTTAGAAAAAGAAAGCAACGGAGAATATTTGAAGAAATGATGGTAAAACCTCCCCAAATCTGATGAAAGACATGAATATAAACACCCAAGACATGTAAATGAATTTCACTTATGAGATATAGTGGTAAAGGGGAAATATATTTATAGTTATATGTACTTACATTAAAGAACAAGAAAGAAGATCTTAAGTAAACAACCCACCTTTACAATGTAAGGAACTAGGGTAACATAAAAAACCTAAACCCAAAGTTTAGGTTTAGAAGAACATATTTTTAAAAATAGAGAATAAAAATATAATCCAGTACTTGGGAGGCCGAGATAGGAGGATTGCAGGTTTGAAGCTTGTCTCGAAAACCTCATGACACCTTGTTTCAAAATAAAAAATAAAATAGGGCTGGGGGTGTATCTAAGAGGTAGATTGAACCCCTAGGTTCAATCCCCAGTATGATAGTAATAATAATAATAATAATAATAATAATAACAATAAGAACAACAACAACAATAATAATAAATCAGTAAAATGAAAAGTTGGTTCTTTGAAAAAATTCAACAAAATTGACAACCTTTTAGCTACATGGACTAAAAAGAGAGAAGACAAATTACTAAAATCATAAAGGTAAAGTAAGGACATTATTATTATTTTTTTTTTTTGCAGTACCGGGGATTGAACCCAGGGGTGTTCTACCTCTGCGCTACGCCCCCGGCCCTATTTTTTATACTTTAGTTTGAAACCAGGTCTCACGAAGTTGCGGAGGGCCTCACTAAATAGAGAGAGGAGAGAGAGAGAGAGAGAGAGAGAGAGCTGAGGCTGGCCGCGAACCCGGATCCTCTGGTCTCCGCCTCCCAAAGTACTGGGATTACAAGCGTGCGCCACCACACCCGGCCTATTATTACTGATTCTAGAAATAAGAAGAATTATTAGAATACTATGAGAAATTGTATACCAACAAATTAAATAACCTATATGAAATGGACACGTTCCTAGAAACATAAAATCTGCCAAGATTAAACCAGAAAAAGTACAAAAATGAATATATTATATAGTAGGAGATTAAGTCAGTATTCAAAAATACTTGACAAGGAAAAGCTTTGAATCTCATGGATTCATTGGCAAAGTTTACAAAATATTTAAAGAACTAACGCCAATCTTTCAGTCCTTTTTGAAAAATTAAAAAGGAAAGAATACTACTAATTCATTCTGTGAGGCCAACAATATCCTGGTTTCAAAGCCAGATTGACATAGACATAGCATGACAAACAAAACAAAACAAAACAAAAAACTAAAGATCAATATCCCCAATATCGCGTGTGAATATTGATCAAAAATCCTCAACAATATATTAGAAACTAAAGTCAGCCACATGCTAAATGGTTTATACACCAAGACCAAGTAGAATCTATCCCAGGGACTCAAAGATAGTTCAATAACAACAACAACAACAACAACAAAATCAATGTAATACACCACATTAACAGAACAAAGGAAAAAATATTGTCATCTCAATTGATAAAGAAAAAGCATTGCCGGGCATGGTGGCGCACGCTTGTAATCCTAGTACTTGGGAGGTGGAGTCCAGAGGATTCAGGTTCGCAGCCAGCCTCAGCTACTTAGTGAGGCCTCTGCAACTTCGTGAGACCGGTTTCAAAATAAAGTATAAAAAATAGAGCCAGGGGTGTAGCTCGGAGGTAGAACGCCCCTGGGTTCAATCCCTGGTACCGCAAAAAAAAAAAAAAGAAAAAAAGAAAAAGCATTAACAATGTTCAACAACTTTTCAACTCTTCAGGATAAAAACATACTTAATTAAGGCTGGGCGTGGTGGCGCACTCTTGTAATCCCAGTACTTTGGGAGGCAGAGGCCGGAGGATCCGGCTTCGTGGCCAGCCTCAGCTCTCTCGCGCTCTCTCTCTCCCTGTCTCTCTCTCTCTCATTCTTTCCTTAGTGAGGCCCTCTGCAACTTCGTGAGACCCGGTTTCAATATAAAAAATAGGGCTGGGGGTGTAGCGCGGAGGTAGAACGGCCCTGCGTTCAATCCCCGGTACCACAAAAAAACAAAAAACAAAAAACAAAAAAACGTACTTAACTAAGAATAGAAGAAAATTACTTCAACATAATAAAAATCCACATGTAATAAAAATCTCACTGTGAACATCATGGTCAATGGTAAAAGATTGACAGCTTTTCCTCTACGATCAGGAACATGGTGCGGATACTCACTTTCACTACTTCTATGTAACATATTATCAGAAACTCTAGTCAGAGAAAGTAGACAAATAAAAAAATAAAAGGCATCGCAATTAAAAAAGAATAAGTAAAATAATCTCTGCTAACAGGTTGTATGATTTTTAATTTAGAAGAATATAGATTATAAAAGTTATTAGAATAAATGATTTCAGCAAAATAGCAGGATGGAAATCAACACAAAAAATAGTCACATTTCTATATGCTAACAATGGAGATTCTAAAAAGAAATTAAGAAAATAATTCCATTTTCAATGGCATCGAAGAAGAAAAATTAAGAACTAATTTATCCAAAGAGGTGAGAAACTTACATAAGGAAAACTGTAAAAGTATTTCTAAAAAGAATTAAAACCAACATAATATTAAATGGAAAGACATACTGTGTTTATGGATTGGAAGACAATATTGTTAGTATGTCAGTACTACTCAGAGGAATTTACAGATTTAAAGCAATCTCTATCAAAAGCCCAATGTTGTTTTTTTCACAGAAATATGAAAGTCTATCTTGTAATTCATATGAAGTCTCAAGGGGCTCTGAATAACCAACACAATCCTGAAAAAGTAAAACAAACCTGGAGAGCAAACATTTCCTGATTTCAAAATTTGAGACCTGGTTTCAAAATAAAGTATAAAAAATAGGGCTGGGGGCGTAGCGCGGAGGTAGAATGCCCCTGCGTTCAATCGCCGGTACCGAAAAAAAAAAATGTAGCGCACAGTAACAATAATAAAACAATATGGTTCTGGCATAAAGAGAGGTATATAAACGAATGGGATAGTCCAGAAATAAACCTTCACCTAAATGCTCACATGATTTATGACCATAAACCATATTTGGCAATGATTTATTGGATATAACACCAAAGACACAGGCAATAAAATAAAAATATAATGTGGATCTCATGAAAATAAGTAACTATAGCTGAAGTAACATTATGTGACATCAAAGGCCACGTCACTAAGACTGATATGGCTTCCACCTGGTATTCTTGGGACATTTACCTTCAGAATCCTGGGTCACTACATAAGCACACTAAATATCTGTGATGTCTATGTTATAAGGAATTCTACACTAACTTATGTGAAGAGTTCACAGAATGAATCTCTAAGACTATTGAGGGAGGTGGGTGCCTGCCTAACCGCCAGCTACTACAGCACTCCAATGTTCTAGCTTCAATTACCCTTTAAGTGCAATTGCAGAAAAAGATCTGATCAAGAACCACCCTGATATTAAGATATCAATATATCATGATGTGGGAAATGTAGCTAAAGTAGGACTTTGAATGGATTTTATAGATAAAAAAGTGTGAAATCTTTTATCTAAGCTGTCCTCTTAGGAAACTATATAATAGAAGAGCCAATTACATCTAAATTTAATGGACAAAAGAAAGTAAGAAAAGAAAAAAAAATCAATGAAGTGAAAACTGATAAACCATAGAGTAAATTCCACAGGTCAAATGTTAATAAAATTGTTAAACCTTTTGCTAGATTAAAAAGGAAGAAAAATACAAATTGTAAATTTCAGGACTGAAAAAGAGACATCACTACAGATCATAGACATGTAAACAGGATAACAAGGGTATACAGTAACATTGTTATGCTAATACATTGACAACTTTTATAAAATAAGTGAATTTCTTGTAAAACATAATTTAACAAAACTGACAGCAGAAGAAATGGAAAAAATCTGCATATCCTTATATAATTAAAGTAATAAAATTCATTATAAAATCCTCCCAGAAAGAAAACTCTAGGCCTACATGGCTATCCCAGTGAATTGTCTCATACAATGAAGACAAAATATCTACCTTGCACAAACTCTTCTATTAAATAGCAAGTTCCCAATTCTACCACCTCACAGCCTCTCAAAACTAACATTCCCATTCCTGTATATACTTTTGTAAACTTAACTGTTTAGATACCTCATGTAAGTGGAATGATGCAGTAATATGTGATTATTTCACCTAGACTAATGTCATCAAAAGGTAATTTGTTTTGTTGAAAATGGCAGGGATTTCTTTTCTAATACTGAAAACATATCATTATATGTATGTACCACATTTTCTTTATCCATTCATTTGTCTACAGGCATTAAGTTGTCTCCACATCTTAGCTATTGTGAAGAGTGGTGAAATGAATGAGGGTATAAATATCTCTTTGAGATCCTGACTTCAATTCATTTGGATAAATATCCAGAAATGGGACTATTGGATCATATGGTAGCTCTACATTCAATTTTTTGAGGAATCAACATGTTGTATTCCATAGTGGCTGTAGCATTTTATATTCACACCAACAGTGTTCAATGGTTCCAATGTCTCTAACTTCTTGCCAACTTTTGTTGTCTTTCCCCCTGTTAACAGATATTTGCAGGAGTACAGGTTCAGAGATGGCCTTGAATGACCAGTTCTCTCCTCCTTGCTCCTAATTTTTTGTGGAAAATATTAACAAGAATGCAACATCCTGAGATGAAAGGGGAATGTTGAAAATAAGCCAGATTGTATCTTCATTATGTTCTGTAATGCTTGACATTAGCAACCCAAGTGCACCCAGGATCTAAAACCCAGAGTCAAGTGTTTTGAGGACATCTCAGCTGGGATATGATACAGGACATGCATAGCAATATTCTATCCGCCCTGGGCAGCTTTCTTGAGCCTTGGGGAACTGTTTTACCACATACTATAGCCTCTTTTTATCTTTACTGGCTACCTATGAGTAATAATTTTGCTTTGCCTGATTTATTGTAGGAATGTTCCATCTCACCAGTCTAGGCCTAAGAATTCTTATGTGCTAATGGGCAAGAAGTTATATTTCATTGTGCTTTTGATTTTCATTTCCCTGATAATTAGTGATGTTGAGCATATTTTCATATACTCGATCATTTGTATATCTTCTTTGGGAAAATGTCTATTCAAGTTCTTTGCTAATATTTTAAAATAGGTTATTTACTTTTCTGTTATTGAGTTTTAAGAGTTCTTTTTATATTTTGGCTACTAACACTTTAACAGACATATGGTTTGCAAATATGTTCTCCCATTCCATAGTTTGCCTTTTTACTTTGCTGTTTCCTTTGCTGTGTGGAAACTTTTTAGTTTGGTGTAATCCCACTGTCTATTTTTGCTTTTGTTGCCTGTGCTTTTGGTCTCATCGTTGCCTACACCAGTGTAATGAAGTTCTTCCCTATGTTTTCTTCTAGGACTTTTAGAATTTTAGCTCTTACATTTAAGTCTCTTAATTCATTTTGAGTGAGGTTTGTAATACATTTTGAGAAAGATAAGGATCCAATTACATTCTTTTGCATGTGGATATTCAGTTTCCCCAGTACCACATGTTGAAGTGACCAATCTTTCCCCAGGTGGGTATTGTTAGCATATATAGCTTCTGGAAATCAGTTGACCACATATCATGGGTTTATTTCTGGGCTCTCTATTCTGTTCCATTCATCTCTGTCTTTATGCCAGTATTGTTATTTTAATGTAGCTTTGTAACTTGCTTTGGAATCAGGAAATATGATACCTCCTTTGTTCTTCTTCAAGGTTGTTTTGGTTATTTGAGGCCCTTCATGGTGCTGTATAAACTTTAGGATTTTTAAAATTTTTGTAAAAATAATGGAATTTTTATAGGGATCACATTGAATATATCACTTTGGGTACTACTGACATAGTAACAATATTAAGTCTTCTTATATAGCCCAGAACATCTTTCCATTTATCTATATCCTCTAACTTTTTTCAGAAATGTTTTATAGCTTGTGTGTTGTACAAGACTTTCAATTCTTAGTTAACTTCTCAGTGTTTTTTTTCTTTTTTCGTTTTATTATAAATGAAGTTGTATTCTTAATTTTTGATAGTTCATTGTTACTGTATAGAAACACATCTGAACTTTGTATGTTGATTTTTATATATTACAATTTTACTGAATTTGTTCATAAGTTCTAAAGAATACTTTTGTGGCTTCTTACAAATTAGTGTAAGCACTTTGGAAAACTGTGTAGAGGATCCTCAGAAGAATAGGAATGAACCTACCATATGACCCAGTTGTACCATTCCTGGCTATCTACCCAAGAGAATTGAAACCAGACTACCATAGCAATGCATGTATATCTATATTTATAGCAGCACAATTCATAATTGTCAAACTATGGAACCAGCTGAGATGCCCATCAACAGATGAATGGATTACAAAATTATGGGATATATGCACAATGGAATTCTACTCAGCCATAAAGAAGAACAAAATTATGTCATTTGCAGGGAAATGGATGGACCTGGAGAACATTATGCTAAGTGAGATTAGCCAGGCACAGAAAGTGCTATGTGCATGTATGCCTCTATCACGATGTACAATTACAATGCACCAATAACAAAAGAACTACTAAAAACTTCAGAATAAAATTAAAAAATACCTAAAAATAAGACCATATTGTTTACAAATAGAGATACTTTTAATTCTTGCTTTCCAATTTGGTTGGCTTGTATTTCTTTTCCTTGAATAATTCATTGTTCTGGCTAGGATTTCCAGTACTGCATTGAAGAGAAGTGGTAGGGCTGGGCACTCTTGCCTGTTCCCTGTCTTACAGAAAAAGCTTTCAGTGTTTTACCTGGCGCATATATTTTTGATTAGTTATTAGGGTATATACTTAACATAAATCCTCAGAAGCAAAACTGATGAGTTTAAAAAGTGTGTATGTGCACACAACATTTTTCCTAGCTCCATGTAAAAACATTTTCCCTCTCTTTAGGTAAAATGTAAAGCCATTTCCATGGGTAATCAAGGTCATAGACAAAAGTCCCTGTTGTCAATTTTGAATCGCTCTGGAACAAATTTTGCCCAGCTATCACAAATAACTCCTAAATTGATTACAGATGCTTATAGCCCTAAAATATTGTTGAGTAAACAAAACTAAATGGTTAACCTGAGATTCAGATTACTTTTACTGGTGACAGTATTAATTTTTATAGAGCATGACAACAGATAGAAAGCTGTCTCAAATAAAAATGAATATTTGATGCAGAAGGATCTAAATTCCCCTATTTAGAAAGCCTCTAGAATCTCTGACATCTAGCACTCTTCTTAAACATGAATTAGTTTTTGAAAAGTTACTGCAAACTTATCATAGAAAATTTGCCTTGGCAAAACTCCTGTTGTAAAATCATCAATGACCCAGTTTTAGGCAGAGTTCATGTTTCACTGGACACTTCATTGAAAATAGGGGCACAGTTTCAATTTCTTAATGTACCTTATCCCTTTAACTTTCCTCCTAAGATATGTTGATGAAGGAGAAATTAGAAGTCAGTGTTGTTATTCTATAGCCTACCTGACCTAAATTAGTATCATTATATTTTCCTCAAAAAAAATTACTTGGGTTACATTTGCATTCTATGTTCTCCTCCTACTCTAAATCTATAAATGAATCTAGCAGCTTTTGTTTAATTTGCCATTTTTCAAATATATATTGAAAAATTATACCTTTTCTATCTTTATTTACATGCTTAGTTAAACCTATCTTTACACCTGTTTTTCTACTAACCTGACACGAGTCTGAATAAGAAAGAAGAGTTAAACTTTTGTTCTTTAATTTTTAAAGCTTAAAAAATCATATACACAATAGATTCAAGATAATTACTTTAAAGCAAGATTTAAAAATATCCAGTAGCTTAAATAATTGAGTTTCTAACACAAACCCACTTGAATGTTACTCTGGATGGGTGATGTGCCATAAGGCTGTTTTATAGACAACAAGGTCATAGGCACCATAGAAGAGAACTGATCCTATTGTTGGGAGAATAGACAATGCCAGCAAACTGGACAGAGAACATATACCTTGTGAGTGTGGTATGGCCTTTCTAAAGCATTTGCATGTTATTCTCAGGAACATTTATCAAGACAAAATGTAGTGCTGCAATTGATAATATAAATGACATTCTCACAGTCCAGCTAAGTTTCATGGTGAATCCCATCCCACTACTTTGCTCCTTTCCAAACCTAGTGATTGCTTTTTTATTGACTCCCAGTATGAAACATAAGGTTATGTTACAATTTATTAAGAATTAGTTTTAAAAAGCTTAAGAAGCCAAGCTATATAGCAAGGCATTCGTGGGACTGCCACAAGCCCAACTCCGTGGGGTGCTGCTGCTGAAAGACTTGCGGACAGTAGCAGCAATTCACCTAGCTGTTTCCTTGCAGCAGCATGATGGATGCAAAGTTCATCTGTCATTAACCAGAGGTGTCATTTTTCTTTTTCTTTTGCAACTTGTCTTGAACTTGGTGCGCTGGGTCACTTGTCACTCTGTGTGACCATTTGTGCAAGCAAACAAGGGTCTTTTTTTCGGAAGTAAATCTTTGTAAACTGTCAGGCTCCTTCCCCTTCTTGTTAACTTTGGAAGTTTGTATGGTAACATCCTATAGATTTGCAGCAGGCCATTTTACCAGTGATAGCTTAAAATTGTTCTATGTTAACCTAATTCAAAGCTCTCTGATTTTTTTTCTTATTGTTATCAAAGACAAAGGAGTCCCCCAGAGAGAGAAAAATAGTTGTACCTTTTCACACATTGAATGCCCGTTGCTATGTAAATTAAACAGTGAGAAGCAATGAAAGAGAGATCTGAATCTAGTTCCAGAGGAAATCATGGTTGATGAAATTTAGTTTCAGTTGAATGATGGTTAGACCTCTTCCTAATTCATAAAAGGCAATGCTACATTCCTCTGTGCAAAGAGGAATGTAATGGAATCACCTGAAGGACAAGCTTCCTGTCTCTACTTAAAGGCCACACTGTGTCATAGTAAATAAGGTCCCATTGTTCACCTTACTGCAGTAAGAAGTAGTTTGTAATCTCTTGGCAAAAAATTGTCTGAAATTATTTGCTAATCTGCCAATGAAAGCTGCTGTGCAAAGATCACATCAATGAATCAAACCTGACCTAATCAAGCAATTTAATTCTAGTGATCCTTGTTATGGTCAAGGGAGGAAGCAATACCTGCTCCTCTTGATATAACAAAGATACTTCAAAGCAAGATTGATAAATAAAACTGATATGTTGAATAAATGAATTAAATGGGCTGAAGCAATTACTATTATTAGAACAACAAAATGTATCCACACTGTATTTGCTCTATTTAATTAAAGAACATTAAGATTTATTTTTAGAAAATATTTGTTTCAATTCTGTACTTTGCATATATTCAGAGTATAAGAGGTTGAACTTTTCCTGAAAAAGGGTAAAGAAAAATAAGCACATACAAAACAATATAAAAAAGAACAGTTGATTTTTTTCTGCAGCTTGGGGAATATTTTCTCTTTTCTTTCTCTATTCTGTTTTGCAGTTAAGTTTTTTTTTTATTTACACATGATGTCAAGTGGTATTACACTATGATGTCAGAGTATTTATTCTGTGAAATACTAAGACATACACCAGCTACATTTAAGTCTCTGCCTGGCCTTGATCAAAAAATAACTAACATTAAAGGGGCAAATTCGCTTTCTTTTCCATTAATTTCTATCATCTCTGCTGAGTTTTCATTGATAATACAAATTTTTGTATTTGTCCACCTATAAGCAATGACCTGCATATCAATGAACTAAGTTATCAGTTATTTGACCTTAGAAAATCTGTTTATTTTAGTACCCATCATTATAGCAATCTGAATGTTACTAAAACAATTATTTTAATTATACTTTTCAAAATCATGATATCAATGACAGCATAGATATAATAAATGATATTTATAGCATGATTATAGTGAAAAAGAGAA
>PVJS01054872.1:0-12824 GCA_004027185.1 Glis glis | reverse complement strand
CCGCAACTTCGTGAGACCCGGTTTCAAAAATAAAGCATAGAAAAAATAGGGCCAGGGGCGTGGCGCAGAGGTAGAACGCCCCTGCGTTCAATCCCCGGTACCGCAAAAAAAAAAAAAAAAAGAGGAAGTTTACTATTATTATTGGTTCAATTTTACACATGAGGAAACAGGTTCTGAGAGTATACATAACCTGTCTAGCATCTTATGGAGCTGGGATTAGAAACCAAGTGGTCTGCCTCCACAGCCTGTGGTCCTAAGCATTATGCCATGCCACAGCTCTAGCATCCAGAGATGGTAATTATCTTCTGTAGTAAAATATTTGATAAACATCCAGATCTCTCACCTTCTAATATTTTATTTGTTTCTGACCATGTTTCACTGGAGTGTCCCAGCAGAGGTTCTGATTTTACAAACCTCCATTTCTTTCTCTATTTAATAATGGAGGAAAATAAAATGTCAGTATGTTCATATGCATTAAAATGTTCTGTTGTAGCACAATTCACAATAGTCTAATTATGGAACCAACCTACATGTCTGCGAACAGATGAATAGATGAAGAAAATGTGGTATATACACACAATGAAATTTTACTCAGCCATAAATAAGAACAAAATTATGTTATTTGCAGGAAAATGGATGGAACCAGAGACTATCATGCTAAGTGAGGTCAGCCAAAGGTTGTATGTTTTCTCTCATATGTGGAGCTAGAGAGAAAATAGAAAACAAAAGGGACTTCAGTTAAATGAAGACAGAGACCAATAGAACAGTGGAAGGGTTTTGGGGGAAGAAGGTGAGGAGGGGGAAAAGGAGGCTTGAGGAAAGAAAACAGTTCAAATAATGTTATGTTCATATGTGAAGGTCTCACTCCCAATCTCACTAACATGTATGGGGAGGGAGAATGGGGGAGCGGGGTGGGATATAGAGGGAAATACACCAAGTGATGTCTGCATGTATGAATGTATCACTTTGAATCTCACTATGATGTGTGATTACAATGCTCCAATAAAAGTAGAAAACAATTTTAAAAAGTTAAAAATACAGATGTACTTATATGTGTGCATCTATTACTAAGTGGCTATTGGCAATAATAGGTGCTCAGCACTTTTTTAAATATAAAAATGACTACATGGCAGTGACACTAAGAAATAAGCAGACTATTGCAGAGGGTACTATCGTCTTGTCCTCAAAGGAAGCACCAGTGAACTTTTACACACCAAATGCATTGTAGCTAATTGGTTATTTGTCTGCTTTTCTTTCTCTACTGTGGCTGCCTGAAGAGCTTGAGCTATCATCTATATTCCTGTCTTGGCATTTAGTTTGTGCTAAACAAATCTCTTTTGGTGAATTCTTTTTTGTGAATATAAAATTCTGTAGTGATATCATACAATGTCATGGTTTTAAATACCATGTTCATGTTGGCAACATCCAAGTTTATACTTCTTCACTCTTTAACTCCCAACTTACGTCTTCATCTATTTACTTGGCATTTGCAGTTGGGATGCCATATAGACACTCCACACTTACCGTGTTTCAAACTGAATTTCTGATTTACCTTCTGCTAGAGTGACTAACTGTTGTTAGTTTTCCCAGGGCTGGGGAGTTTTGTGGGCCATGGGACTTTCAGTGTCAAACTAAAGGAGAATCTCATATAAAACAGGGTGATTGCTCACTGTAACACCCAGACCCCCCCCCCCACACACATATTCACCATCTAATTGGTATCACTTTCAGTCTTTCCTGTTCCTGTCCTTGGAAGCTTGATCCTTGCAGTTGTTTGAGCCAAAACCCTTGGAGTCATGATTGACTTTTCTTTCTCTTACATGTTCCATTCAATTCTTTAGTAAATTTCTTTGGGTCTACTTTTAAAACAGAGTTACAACCTGTTTTTCTTATTTAAATTTGCATCCAGCAAACCATCTATACCTACCCCTTTCCAAATATCTCTTACCTGGATTTTTTTTTTTTTTGTGGTACTGGGAATTGAACCCAGGGGCATTCTACCTCCGAGCTACACCCCCAGCCCTATTTTTTATTCTTTATTTTGAAACAGTGTCTCACTAAGTTGTGGAGGGCCTCACTAAGTAGCTGAGGCTGGCCGTGAACCGGATCCTCCAATCTCAGCCTCCCAAGTACTGGGATTACAAGCGTGTGCCGCCACGCCCGGCTTGGATTTTTTTTTTCTTTTTGAAAGTACTTACTACATGGTTTTACCTGTTTATTATTCAGCATGTATATCCCCAGGGGACTTTTCAAGGCCTATTTTCTGCTTTGATATTTCTCAGGTGTCTCCGTCCCTGCCTGGTACATATTGGGTGCACAAGGAAAACTTATTGGGTGAATAAAGAATTTACCCATGAGTTCTAAAGTCAGAATTGAGGTTACTTTCTTGTCTATTTATTGAGTATTTATTATTTTTCAAATGATCATTCTAGATACTTTACATGTATTGTGTCACTGAATAGCTTGTAATAGCTCTCAGAAGTTCATCTCATTTCACGGAGATGAATGGACATGAGTGGTAAGCAGTAAAGCCAGGCTTTGAACCTAGGTCTGTAGGATTTTAGAACATGAATGTCCAACTACTGTAATGTTGCCTAGTACCTGGGCCAGCTTAATGTCACTGCACAATTCTAAGATTCTACTTCAGTAAATCACAGTATCTTATGTTGTAGATCAAAGCAACACACTCTAAATAGATGGGAGATGATATCACCTACAAGATCTATTTTCATGAACAACTATGGTGTGGATGGGACCCAATTAAAATGCCACAGAGAAAATAGAATGTTTATTTGGAATAAGTTTCCCACTTACTAAATAGTACTGCTAATGAGAAAAAAACACATTTAACAATTTTCACAATAGTTTAAAACCCATTGAGCACAACAAGACAAGCATTTAGCTGTCTAGAGGGATAGCTTGAGCTGTGTGGTGGAAAGGGAAACTGTTTAAAAATATGACCATTTAAAAATTTTAGTTTGTCTCTCCTCTTTTCCCATCAAGTAATTAAAGTTTTTACTTGTTTGAAAATGGCTCAGACTTAATTTCATTTTGCTAAGCACCTCTATTTTTCAGCTCAGAAAAAAGGCTATTAGCATTTGCATTATCCATTATGACCTCCTTTATAATATGAAATTTATATGGGAAATGCTAATTGGACGTTCATCATTGTAAAGATAATGATTTCTGTACTTTTGGTGGTGATAATTAAGATGAAAGATGAAAATGATATGGGGTGAAAGTCGAATTTTTTTTTTCATTTTCTACTGAATGGAGATTGGGGAAAGCATTCTGTTCTTGGCTTCCAACCATCAAGAGTGGTGGGCAGAACCAAGGGTGATGGTGGGGTGGCACATTGGAAGTGTGTTGGTGTCCATCCCAGAACTTTTCAGTTACCTGATCCCTGGTGATTAATCCAGTTCTAGGTGAGGAAGTTGGGTAGGGCATGTCCTTCAGTGGCAGGTGTATCCACAAAACCCTTTTGCATTCTGACCTGTCACCTTTATGGATAAGAGGTGCTTTCTCATCAATCCTTGTTCCTTCCTCTGTGATGGGAATAGATGGCTGGAATTGACTGCATTATTAAGAGTAATAGGCATGGCTCCAGCAGGCTTCTACACCAAGCGCCATTGCACCTCAGGCTTGCTGATGTAGTCAAGATTAGATTTCATGGAATTGAATCCTGATGAACAAGGCGTGGCCAGGGCCAGAAAGGAATCTTGTTTTATTTTTACCCATCATATTCCTAAAATGGTTTTAAGGTAAGTAGAAGTCACTGACCCTTCTATATATAAGGAATTTGAAAGAGTGTAATTGACCAGACATTGATAAAAATGGTACCAGCATCTTTTTTTATTTTTTGTACTGGTAATTGAACTCAGGGGCATTCTATGTCTGAGCTAGACCTCCAGCTCTATTTTATTTTTCACTTTGAAACAGAGTCTCAATAAGTTACTGAAACTGGCCTTAAACCTGCAATTCTCCTGTCTCAGACTTCCAAGTACTGGGATTATAGGCCTGTGCCACCACACCTGGCACCACCAAGTATCCTTTTAAAGAGAATTTTATTCATATGCTTTTCAAGTAAGTTGGAAAATATTTATTTGCCACCTACTATGGTCTAGGCATTGAGCTTTGGTTTGGGGATAATTCTCTTCACCTAAGAAGCTATGCTTGATCAAAGTTCATGTTATATATATAGTCTATTTTTTCAATAGATGTTGATTACCTGCCTGTATTCCAGACACTGAGCTATGAAATTGCTTTGTGCTCAAAAATTTGATAAGAAGTACAACTCTTTTAACCCCCAAATATTTTCTTGATCTCCTAGAGTCATTGTAAGTCAATACCATTTTAATACCTAGACTTATGCTTTGTTTTCAAATAGCATAGAGTGCTAGGATGTAAATACTTTTGTTTCAAGTTCAATAAAGTCTTGCCTGAAAAAGGGAGTTGAGGAAACTGTGATGGTTATATTTTAGAACTTTCCTGCATTTAAAAAATGCTGCTTATGAGATGCAGTGTTGGGTGAGACCAAGGTTTTATTTGGCCCCAGATTCAGCGGTGATGCAAGCACCAAGAAACTAAAGGGGAGGTATGATGGATGTTTGTCCTGTTGTTTGCCTCCAGGTAGATTTCTTAAAAGGTCCTGTTTATTGAATACTTGTGTTAGGCACAATTCTAAGTGCTTTACCAACATCAGTAGTCTCCAAACTGCTCTCACTGCCTTCCTACCCTTAGGTCCATTCTATAGAAGCAGCCAGAGACATCCTCCTAAAACATCATTCAGGTTGTGTTGGTCCCCTGTTCTTAAACTCTTGTCACACTTCCAAGAACATCCTGGCCCTTGGCTCACTTTCTGACTTCTCTCACCACACTGTGCTCAGCAACGCCAGCCTGGAGCAGGCTGAGTGGGTTCCTATCCCTGGGTTTGCATCTGATGTTTTCTTTTCCCAGAACACTATTTTCCCAGGTCATTGCAGAGTTTCCTCCTTCACTCCATCATGCCTGAGCCCACGTGTCACCTCCTCAGAGTTCTTCCTGACAACTCCAGTGGCACTTCTGGTCACTATTCTAGTACCTGTTCCCTTTATCTTCCTAGTCAACACACCACTCCCTGACAGTCTGCGACATTGGTGTATGTGTTTGCTGTCCCATCTACTCTGTTAGAATGTGAGGCCCCAAGGGATGAGATTTATTTGTCTCTATTCCCAGCACCTCCTACTTGGTCCACAGTCAGCACGCAATAAAGATCACAGACCTTATTCCCGCTCACTTTCTAGAAGGAGAACCTGAGGATGGATGAAATTACATGACTTGCTAACTGGTGATGAATCCAGAGTCCCAACTCCTGTCCTCCTGCAGAACTCTTCTCATAATACCTCTTCAAGGCCTGGGCTGGGTTTTATGCTTTCTGTATTGTTAGGTGGACATTATTTGTTGAACGGATTAATAACAATAGCACACATTTATTAGGCACTTTTATGTATCAGATAATCTTCTAAGCACTTTGCATGAATTGTCTCATTTAATTAGAGTATCTAGGAGATGGTGCTATTATTAACTCCAGATTGCAGACTACAAAACTAAGGCACGAAAAGGCTGAGTAAGGCAAGTCTAAAATTAAAAATTTTAAAGGGATGGAGCTAGAATTCAGTCTGACTTGAGGCCTCGTGCTCCCACCCACTAAGTCCAGTGTTCCTCAACCTTTCTATCATTATCATACCCTTAAGAAGCCCTTTTAGATATTTTCTTTTCTAACTGTGCTCCTTCCCATGAATTACTTTTAAAAATGTGATTTTCTTTTGGTACTGAGGATTGAGCCCAGGGGTGTTCTACCTCCAAGCTACAGCCCCACCCTTTAAATTTATTTATTTTTTTATTATGAAACAGGTTTTCTCTGAGGCTGGCTGCAAACCTGCAATACTCCTGTCTCAGCCTCCCAAGTATGGGGATTACAGGTGTGTGTCACCACACACACCTTCCCATGAAACCTTAATGCCACAGATATGCTATATGTTTATGTAACACCTATCTATCTGTGCTTTATATATACAAAAAGTAAAAAAAAATTGAGAGGATTAAAAGTGGAATAGAGGGAAGCAGCACTTTTTAGTTGCTCTATGACTAGGAATTGAACCACAGGGATTATTGCTTCTCCTCAGGAGAAGACAGGCAGTCTAAACTTAGCTGAATCAGAAGCTGTACAGTGAGCAGATGTTTGAAAAGAGCTTCATGCTTCTCAACTGGTGAGCAGAGAGCTGAGGCAGGAGCTATCTCAATGACCTGGTGACTGCGGGAATCCAGGAGCTCTCAGTAAATATTGCTACACTGTCCCAGCCAGCACTTGCTGAGGGCAGAGTGTGTACCAGGCAGATGGTGATTGAAACAGGCACAAAGAAGACTGTACTCCGGGGATTTAAGCTAGAGATACAGAGAAGAGTGCAGCACACTTTCCGTTTGAGTCTGGTGACTTGCACAACCTTCTGAAGAGGGTCCAGGAAACAGAACAGGTGGGCATATTTACACCCAGGGTCTAAACCTCAGAAGACCACATTTGAAGGCAGGGGAGCCTGTGGGACCCACAGTGATTCCTTTACCCACGGCAGTTAGTTGCCCTGCCCTGTCAGTGGAATTCTTTGGAGGTTCTGTGATCTAGATGCCCAGCAGAGATTGGTTTTGCCCTTGGACTGTGTTAATATAAACTCTCTGGAGTAGAAAACATCTAACAAGTTTCAAAGTTCTGATTAAACCTAGATCCCAGCTGCTAGAACTTACCATTTAGAACTCTGTACGAGTTCCCACCCTGGGTGAATCCATCTGTTCTGTCTGGACAAAAGTCCAGTAGGCAGTACTTTCCATTCCATCCCACATTGTTCTGGTGAGCAGGGAATCTGAGACACATTTCAACCAGTTTCAGTTCCAGGGCACTCCAGTTAGCACTATGGTAAGCAACACAGAAAGAGGAAAGATTAACCCAAATCCAGTTCTTGCTTTCTCTCTAAGGGGGGTGGGGATAGCCCAAGAAGAAACAAAGAGAAGGATGGTTTGGCATAGAGAGTGGATATCTACACTTATCCACAGCATTGACCATCTCCACATAGAGATAATTATTTCTCTTTTCAATAAGAATTTTTATCTCATTTTTTGTTCATGTACTTGCTAATTTATTTATTTATATACATGCTTGTTTATTTTTCATCTTTGCTTTCTTTTATCATATTTTGTTCTTTTGCTCTGTTTTGTTTTTGAGGGTTGGTGTGCTTTTTACTTTTGTAGTTGTTTTTGTCTCTGTTTTTCTTGTCATTTTTCTATCCTTTATTCTTTCTCTAATAGCCAAATTCCCTCATTTCTTTCTTTCTCTCTCTCTCTCTCCCTCTCTCTCTCTCTCTCTCTCTCTCTCTCTCTTTCTCTCTCTCTCTCTCGTTTCTTTTATCTATTTTTCACCTGTATGGCCTTCACTTGTTACAGCTCTTCTGCCTACTCTTTCTCCTTTTGAATATTTTGAATTTTTCTTTTGCCTTCCTGCCCTATGTTCTTTTGTAAAATAATGAACCATATTGTTGCCATCCTTTAAAAGTACTAATTTATATCATTTTTGCCCCTACTATTCATGTTGTTGTGATTATCAGTACTGAGGATGTTCTAGTTGAAACCTGGTGTTTAAAGGTATAACTCTAACCAAGGAGGTAAACAACCTGTAAAATAAAAATTATAGACCACTTAAAAAGGAAATTGAAGATGGTCTTAGAAGATGAAAGGCCTAAGCTGGGCGTGGTGGCGCATGCTTATAATCCCAGTACTTTGGGAGGCGGAGACCTGAGGATCCAGGTTCGCAGCCAGCCTCAGCTCTCTCTCTCTCTCTCTCTCTCTCTCTCTCTCTACTTAGTGAGGCTCTCCGCAACTTCATGAGACCCGGTTTCAAAATAAAGTATAAAAAATAGGGCCGGGGGTGTAGCGCGGAGGTAGAACGCCCCTGGGTTCAATCCCCAGTACCGCAAAAAAAAAAAAAAAAAAGAAGATGAAAGGCCTCCCATGTTCTTGGATAGGATGAATAAATATCATCAAACTGGCCATACTACCAAAAGCAATCTATAGATTCAATGCAATTTCTATCAAAATAAGAATGCCATTTTTTCATGGAGCTCAAAAAAAGTAGTTCTAAAATGAATATTGAAAAAATGAAAGACCCAGAATAGCCAAAGCAATTCTGAACAATAAGAACCATGCTGGAGGCATCATAATTCCTGATTTCAAATTCTACTCCAGAGCTATAGTAAGAAAAAAGCATGGCATTGGCATAAAAACAGACACATGGACCAATGGAATAGAATGGAAAATGCAGAGGTAAAACCTGGCACTTATAGCCAGTTCATTTTTGACAAAGATTCTAAAACATGGGAAAACTGGATATACATATGTAGAGGAATGAAATTAGACCCCCATCTCTCACTCCACACAAAAGTCAATTTGAGATGGGTCAAAGATCTAAATATCAGACCAGAAACTTTGCAATTACTAGAAGAAAACATACAATCAACTCTCCAACATATAGGCACTGGTAGAGACTTCCTAAATAAAACCCCCAAAGCCAGGAAATAAAAATGAAAATAAAAGTAAATGGGAGGGCATCAAATTAAAAAACTTCTGCATAGGAAAGGGAACAATCAAGACTCTGAAAAGAGAGACTACAGAATGGAAAAAAAAAAAAAAACCCTTGCCTGCTACTTCTCTGACAGAGGGCTAACAGCTAGACTATATGAAGAACTCAAAAAACTTAACATCCCCCAAACCCCTGAAATGATCCAATAAAAAATGGGCAGCTGAACTGAGTAGACACTTCTCAAAAGAAGAAATATAAGTGGCTAACAAATATATGAAAAATGTTCAACATTATTATCAATCAGGGAAATGCAAATCAAAACTATCTTGAGAGTCCATCTAAGCCCATTTAGAATGGCAGTCACCAAGAATACAAACATTAAAAAATGCTGGCGAGGTTGTGGGGAAATAGGAACTCTTATACACTGTTGGTGGGGTTCTAAATTAGTACGACCACTATGGAGATTAGTATGAAGATTTCTCAAAATCTAGGAATGGAACCACCATACAACCCAGCTATACCACTCCTTGGTGTCTTTCCAAAATAAAGGTAAAATACTATAGCGTTCCCTGCATACTCATGTTTATAGCAGCACAATTTACAATAGCCAAATTATGGAACCAACCTAGGTGTCCATCAACAGATGAATGGAAAAAGAAAATGTGGTATATATACACAATGGAATTTTACTCAGGCATAAAGAATAACAAAATTATGTCATTTGCAGGAAAATGGATAGAACCAGAGAATATTATGCTAGGTGAGATCAGCCGGTCTCAGAAAGTCAAGGGTCATATATTTTCTCTTATATGTGGAAGCTGGAGAGAAAATAGGAAACAGAAGGGACCTCAGATAAATGAGGAGTGCAACCAGTAGAACAGTGAAAGGGAATTGGGGAAGGGAGGTGGGAAGGGGAAAATGAGGCTTGAGGAAGGGAATGATTCAAATAATGCTATGTTCATATATGAAGGTATCACTGCCAATCTCACTAACATGGGAAGAGAGGAGTGGGGAACTTCACCAAGTGATGTCTAGGTATGAATATATCAGTTTGAAACTCATTATGATGTATAATTACAATGCACCAATAAAAGTACAAAACTAAAAAATATGGAAGACAACAAAAATTTTTTTCTACCCCCACCCCCAAATTTCACCCCCACAATCTAGGCTGATCAGCTCCTTGCTGCCTTTCCTCATATGCCAAGCTGAGTCCTAGGCATGTAATTCTATGATTAATTTTATACACTGCATTGTTGTTGATTTATTTCTGAATCCTCTTGGTTCATTGCAATTCTGTGAAGGGAAGGGGCCTTGTATGCACAGAGCTGAGCAGAGCAGGCTTCCTTAGAGATTACTGAGCAGTATCGTCCACTCCGCTCAGCAACCTGCTCTGGGTGTGCCCCGTGGCACTTGGTTTCCTCACTACTCGGGGCAGTGCTGCGCACTCTGCTCTGACCAGAGGCATCAGCAGCAGCCCTCTGCTTCCTCCTGGATCATCTGGAACAGCAGTGACATGAGAGCTCGGATGCTCCAGCCCGGGGCAGGTCTCCTGGCAACACAGGTGAGGTCAGCAGTTCTCAGAACACAGTAGCCTTTTCAAGATCCTGGAGTGCCTGAAGCATGTGATTGTGATAGTCAATCTAGTTTGTCAACTTGACCTGATCATGACACACCCAAGATCATGTGACTTTGGGTGTGTAACAGCAGATTAAACAGAAAACCTTCCCTGAATGTAGGCAGCAGGATTCTGATAGGTGCAGGACTTAGATAAAAGAGAGAGAAGCCGCGTAGAGCAATGCGCGACTCTTTCCGAGGAAAACGCATCTGCTCTTGCCTGAGATCGTCGGCCTCCGGCTCATAGAGCTGGAACTTCGCCGTTTCTCTTCTGCTCTCGTCTGAGATCATCAGCCTCCAGCCCTCCGAACTGAAACTTCACCATCGTTTCTCCGAAGAGCTTCCTGATCTTCACATCTTGGACTGGGACTGAATTAGTGGTTGCTCCGATCCTAAGACTCCAGCTCTTAGACCGCTCGACCAGCTACTGGTTCATCTGACTCTCCACGTGCAGTCAGAGCTTGGGACTATGTTGCTTCAAACTGTAAGCCCATCTGATAAATCCCTTTTTCAAATATATTCATTCTATGAATTCTGTTAATCTAGTGAACTCTGTCCAATACAGTGATCATAGAAGGTTCCTATTGGAAAGAAATAATGAAATCCTACCCCCCCCCATGGTATCCCACATTTGTGCTGAAATAAAGGAAGAGGCAAAAGGTTGGAGTGAAAAAAAACAGGTCCCTCTTTTTATCATTGGATATCCCACCTCTAAGGCACCTCCAATCCCAGGTTTAAAAGAATTATTATTATTATTTTTTTAGCTAGCCACTTCAGGTTCTCCTGGAAGCAGAGGCACTTCTAGTTACTCCTGGTGTGGTTCCAGTCCTGACTTGGGCATATTCTTTCTGCATGTGCTGATATCTTCTTTGTCCTTTCTGTCCACTCACTGCTTCTCCATCCTGCTCTCTGCCCGGGAAGGTGGACATGCATGGACCACAGCAGTGGTCTCCTCTATCCTCTGAATTCTATTTGGCTTCTGTCAATGGAAAATTCTAGCAAGACATTTCAGGGAGGGGGCAGGACAAGTAGGGTATTCGTTTCCCTTGCTCACCACTTCTATGCTGGGCCACCCCGGGCTGACCATATCTCTCCAGTGAATCAATCCACAGCTTGCCTTGCGCCTCTCTGGTTCTAGTGGTCCTCTTCATGCGATTCTCTGTTTGGGGTTATGGTAACCCTCTTCACCTTTCAGACCTATGGTTGTGAGTATTAATCATGTTTTTTACTTATTGTATTTGTGATACTTGACATTTGGGGGCTTTGTGATCCTAGGGAAACAGAGGGGTTGCTCCTCCAAGAGGTAATTCCTAGGGATAATAAAATATATGCAGAGCCACCCACAGAAAGTCCACACACTACTCAGCACTTTCAACACTTTGATGAGGCTGTTGCAGTCATAGACAGAGTTCTCCTGTCCCAGATCATCCCAGGGCAAAGTATCCGACTTCTAGGTCGGACACTCTTAAAGCCTAGAGTCCACCAAAATCATTCACACTAGCCAACTCCAACTCTACTTAGCCTACTTACTCTGCCTCGCCTGTTCTTTCCGGAAGAAGCACAATAAATGCTCTTGTCCAAATCGTCCTCCCTGTTCTTCTGCTTCCTGACTGACCCCAGTGCTCCCTCCTGTGCCCCCGGCCCCAGGGTGTGCTGGGGCTGCCCCTTGGGAACTGTGAGTAATAAACTACCTTTTCAATGGCAATTGTCTCTTGATCTGTTGATCTCATTATGCCTGAGTAAAAACAAAATCCCAAGTACATTTTAAACCAAGTGTGGGGATGGGGTGTCCTTTTAGTTTCCCTACACACTGCCTTCCCTGTGCAAATAGTCCCTTTAGTAAATCCTCCTTCAATTGTCTTAATTTGATGTGCTGCCTCTTTCTGACTCTGACCCTGACTGATGTACTTTGTGTGTGTTCTGAACTCTGTCAGCTAAAGGCAGAGGGAGGAGAGCCAGGTCCACACAGCTGGGAACTAAGTTGTAATGTACTTGAGCTCAAATTCTTCTTTTACTGACCTTGGCAAGTACTTAGTGCCTAGTGCAATGTCTGGTACCTATCAGGTGCTCAATAAATACTTGAATTAATGCCATCTCCCTTGGTGACTTCCTCTGTGTCACACTGTGCTTGAATATATGGCACCTAACTAAGTACAATTCTAATGGTTCATAATATTTTAGTGCTTGAAGGAATTTTTGAGATAATTCAACTCTCCCTTCTTTTCTTCTGGTTGACAAATGCATACATTTAAAGGAAAATGACTTCAGATTAGATGTAGGGCCAAGACTAGAATGCCAATCTCCTGGTCAGTATTCTCACTGATTTTTATACTGTTCAGTGACAGTAATTAAAATGATACTTCCCAAATTTAGTACAAATAGACTTACAGTAGGCTCTGTGTTAAGTGATTCTTGTATATTAGCTAATTTAGTCCTCACCTGATATTATTTGACTTTTTTTTTTTTGCGGTACCGGGGATTGAACGCAGGGGCATTCTACCTCCGCGCTACACCCCCGGCCCTATTTTTTATGCTTTATTTTTGAAACCGGGTGTCACGAAGTTGCGGAGGGCCTCACTAGGTAGAGAGAGAGAGAGAGAGAGAG
>PVJS01054871.1:0-12824 GCA_004027185.1 Glis glis | reverse complement strand
AATGTAGTCCCAGGTTCTGACTGCACGTGGAGAGTCAGAGGAACCAGTAGCTGGTCGAACGGTCTAAGAGCTGGAGTCTTAGGATCGGAGCAACCACTAATTCAGTCCCAGTCCAAGACGTGAAGATCAGGAAGCTCTTCGGAGAAACGATGGTGGAGTTTCAGTTCCAAGAGCTGGAGGCCGAGAAGATCAAGAAGCTTTTTGGAGAAAGGCGAAGCCGGCGGCCGACGATCTCAGGCGAGAGCAGATGCGTTTTCCTCGGAAAGAGTCGCACACACTCTATGCGGCTTTTTCCTCTTTTATCTAAGTCCGCACCTATCAGAATCCTGCTGCCTACATTCAGGGCAGGGCTTTCTGTTTTAATCTGCTGTTACACACCCAAAATCACATAATCTTGGGTGTGTCATGATCAGGTCAAGTTGACAACCTAGATTAACTATCACAGGGAGATAATGAGATTTCCTTTATGTCGATCAAGGTCAAGGAGACAGTGTGGGTAAATACAAGCACAGTCCTGAGCCCACGATGAAATCCCAGCTAATGACAGACAGTTGGTGATCCCACATAATTACAATGAAGCCGACAGGTTTCTATTGCCTGCTGATGCCATAGCCATTGTGATGTCCTAGTGCAATCTGTCACTTATGTGTGCTGATGCTGGTGTAAACAAACCTACTGCTCTGCCAGTAGTAAAAAAGTGTAACACATACGATTATGTACAGACATAATACTTGATAATGATAATAAATGCCTATCTTACTAGTTTATAATTTACTAAATTATACTATTTTTTGTTTGTTTTTGGTACTTGGGATTGAATTTAGGGGTGTTCTACCTCTGAGCTACACCCCCAGCCCTTTTTACTCTTTATTTTGAAACGGGGTCTTGCAATATGGCTGAGGCTGGCCTTGAACCTACAATCCTCCTGTCTCAGCCTCCTAAATACTGGGATTACAGGTGGGCCCCACCATGCCAGGCGTATACTATACATTTTACCATTGTTTTAGTGTGTATCCCTACTTATAAATAAAAAAGCTTACTGTAGACCGTTATGCTGGCAGGAGCCTTCATGGATCATGTGTTTATGGAATCTCTTGATCACTTCAAGAGGCCATGTGGAGTGATCAATCTAGACCACCGAGGCTATGAAAATACATTCCAATGCTCACAAGTCAACAAAATTGGCCACCAACATGTTTCTGGGAATGCAGCCTCCTCATTAAGCGATGCATGATTATACTTAAGGATACAGGCGAGATCAGCCACAGTCCTGATGTACCTGTGACCTGGTCACAGGCAGATGATTCATCTATTGCCATGTGCTGCTGCATCAGGCAGGCTGTTGGCATAGCAACAAAGATAAGCTAAATGGAGACATTGGGACCTAAAGGGTAACAGACACTGGGACTGAGACTGGAAAACACCATGCATCCCCTCACTCAGGTACTGATGAAGTCATACTCTGTTGTGACAGGCCCGGCCAGCTCTAGCTGCTGGCTCTCATGGGATAAGGAAATAGGACTTAGATATAAACCCTGAAGAGCCAGGGGGCGCAGTGTCTAGTTCGAGCACTCCGTCTCACCCTTCTCTGTGTGGGAGGTGCTTTCCTGTCACTCTAATAATCCTATTGTAGTGGCACATTCAGGTTTTCTGGCTCTTTATTTCTATACTGAGCTAAGAAAAGGACCCACAGTGACTCCCATACTGTAACACCTGGATATTCTCTTGAATGGACAGAGTAATGAGGAGTTTCCAAAGGAGGCTACACTGAGAACTGGCGTCAGGGCCACTCCTGCACAGACAGCAAGCAGCCACTGTGGCCAAGGGCACGCCTGCCACTTCCTCCTTCACTCCTGAAGGGGCAGAGGCAGGAGTCTGTTGGAAATGGTCTGGCACCTTGGTTTCATGGAAATCCCTTTGCTCATGAAAAGAGGACAGGACCTAGTAGTGCTTACATTTTTTGTTGCTATATTCAAGTATGCAAAAAGTATGCTATGAGTTCTTCCACTTTTTTGAAGAAAATAAAATCATTTTGTTCATTGTCAGTGTTTAGAGACATTGTTTTGACTTCATTTTAAGCCCTATTAACTTTTAGTATTATCCCAACCAGGTTCCCTTGCTTCCTAGCTGAGTGACTAACTCTCTCTCAATGTCTATTTCTTTAAATACTATAACATAAACATGATAACGGATCCCCGGGCTGCCATGATGATAAAGTAGCACGGATCATCTGCCCAGCTGGGCCCACGCCACTGCGCCACTGGTCCCCACATTCTGTCCACCTCCATAGCTCTCTTGATTGCTTTCTTCTGTAGAGTTAGATGTATTATAAATCCTAACACATTATTTTTGCTCACACACTGATTTAACAAACACTAATTTTTATTTGTTATATGACACTCAGTAAATGCTGGAGATATAATACTGATGAACAGTCTCTGCTGTTGCAAAGCTCTCTGTCTGCCCAAGAGATGGGTAAAGGAAGAGTCAACTTACTCTAGGGTGATGGTGGGCTCTGTAGAGGAGCACAGGGAGGAAAGGTGGTTGGAACACTTTCCAAGGGAAAGGGCGACTGAGCTAGGTCTCTATGCAAGGAGCTGCTAAGAAGCCAACCAGGTAGAGGAGGAGGGGCCAAGCGAAAGGAACAGCAAGGAAGAACAAGGGCTCAGAGGCCAGCGAGTAGGATGTGTCTGAATCGCTAGAAAAGGGGCCAGGGAGGCAACAGTGAAGTGCAGGCCAGAGAAGAAGGAGACCCACACCCCTGCATCATGGTAGCTCAAGGAGGAAACCAGGCAGAGAAGAAAGGATGGCCAAATCCACAGAAGCGAGTAACATAGGTCTTCACGAGTGTCCGTTGGCCATGTTGCTGATAATCTCAGCAGAAAGATGCTCAGAACAGGAGGTGGGGGCAGGAGTCAGCCTGTGGTAACTTGAGCAATGAAACTGAGTTGAACACAAACATGCTCTGTGGTTGGAGCCCCACTACCACCCTCACATCCTATTGCGTTGGGGACTCATGCTTACACCAGTAGTAGACATAGAGTGCACTGCAGGCGGTTTAGAGCTAGTGTTTTCAGATCTGGCTCTTTCTATCTACAGCTCATATTCTGGAGTACATCTACCATCCTTATAATTTATCATACCTTACATATTTATATGGCCAGTTTTCTCTCGTTAGGTATATCATACACCATTACCACCACTAACCCCCCTACCAATACCCCCACATACTCCTGTGGACTTACTCGTTTTTATCTATACCTCACATTTTATGATTTGGGGCTTCACTTAACATCTTGTACTTTGTTCTGTGGTACCCTTCCTCTTCCAAGTATCTATATTCTTAGTAGGGTTACGGGAAACACTAATGTGATCGGGGGTTCCCCCTTGTTGCAGACTGTGGATCACAGTCCCAAAGCCCTTTCTTTTGCCTTCCTCTAAAACTCAGCTTACAAAAGCTAGAACATTTATCTTTCTAGACTTCCTTGCAGGCAGGCTGGACATGTAAAAATTATGACCAAAAATATTTAGGCAGAAATCTTTGAATTGGAATTTTCTTTCCAACTATAAAGTCAAAGCCTCATTAGGAAAAAGTCCTTTGCCCCCACCCTTCCCTTTCCTCCTAGCTAGAATGCAGACATTGCAGGGGGAAGCCACTCTGGGAAGACAGGAGGATGAGAAGCACCCATTGAGCAGACAGACAGAAGGCACGTGGGAGTCTGACAACACAGCAGAGCTGCCATACCCGCCTGGACAGCTAGCCAGGACCTCTTGCCTAGTGAAAGCGGAAACCCCAGTTGCTATGTATATTCCCTGCTACTTGTTGCTAAAGACAATCCTAGGTGACACAGTCCTGGAAGTTCCACAAGCAGCTCCTAGTTTATGCAAAGAAAATTGTCCCTTGTTACAAAGCTGCCCGTGGCACTGCACAGCTCTTGCTGGGAAGGCATCCTATCAGACAGCTCTGCAGCTTCGACAAAAAGCACCAAAGTACCCAGAAACTTGTCTGGGCAAGAAATGACAATGGTACATGGGTCCCACCAATCAACATGGGTGTGTAGCTCCCCACCCCGGTATATTAATGACTGAAGGAGAGGAGAAAGGGGGGAGGAGGAAAAGAACGTCTAACCTTTCCATCGCAGCCTCATCACCTGTATGTTCTTCATCAGACAAGCATTAGACAATGAAAAGCATGCAGGGTCTTGAGGCTGCGATGAAAAGGGAGAAGCACACGGGCACAATAATGGGTGTGTATGTCAACAGAAGTATCATCCGGGACCTATAAAGGTGGACGAGGCATGACATGGCCTGTTTAAAAATGTAGATTCCTGGGAGGCTGAGACAGGAGGATCGCAGATTCAAGGCTAGCCTCAGCAACAAATAAAAAAATAAAAAGGGCTGGGGGTGTAGCTTGGAGGGTTCAATCCCCAGTACCCTCCCCCCCAAAAAAGAAGCAGATTCCTGGGACCTGCCCCCAGGCATTCTGTCCAGGAATCTTCACCCCAGGTGATCATTATGCACGTGGCGACCAGCTTTAAAGCTATCAGCTGGTGAAGGAGGCCTGGGCTGAGCAGTGGAGGAAACTGGAGAATAAGCAGCTTCTGCCCGCCTCAGCTGCAAACCAACTCAACAAGTGGGTCTCAAGTGTTTAGCTGCAGAGCTTATTTTTTTAACTAATAACATTAATACAAATTTGATCAATTTGTATACAACTGATGAAGAGATGCATCTTTGAATGGAGCAGAATGGGGGACCCAAACGGCTCTCTGGTCCCCCTCGTCTTGTGACCTTCACACGTGGCCTCCTGGGTCCACTCCAAAGAAGGCACTGTTACTTCAACAGAATGACAGGTAAATTAGGGGGGGATCTTTGTGGTCCCTACCGTGATGGTCAGGCACATTCCACCCTGAGATGGAAGACAAGGAAAGACAGTCAGGGAGTGTATTTTAAACCTCATTTGTTACCTTTATATAAAAGAATTTTCTTCACAGTGCTGTTTTAGAGGTATTTTAAGCATGTCACTTCAAGGTGTGACCAGAATAATGATATACTGATTTGAAAGCAGTCATTTTAGTGAACAATAAAAATTTTATTTAAAAAAGAGTCTGTGTGTGTGACTGTAATATAGATTTATTTGGACTTTGAAAAATATAGGCTTCCCAGGCTATTGTGAAAAAAGCATTAACTATAAGAAGAGTGATGAAAACCTGCTATCACAATAAAGAAGGAATTCAGAGCCAGGGCTGAGAGCCTCTCTGTCCTAAAAATAGCCCTGGAAGGCAAGCTGGGTTCAAGGCCCAAGTTTTACACCTGCTACCTTTGTGATGTTGGGCAAATCATTCAATTTCTCTGCCTCTCGTTTTCTTCCTTTGTAAAACAGGAATTAACTCAAGCGATACGTATTCAGTGTCCTGGTATTATTCCAGGCTTAGCTGTAAAGGAAATAGGCAAAAATCCAAGGCCACATGGAGTTTACGGCCTGGTGGGAGGAGAAAGATAACACTGTGACCAAACAGTGAAAAGTGGGAAAGGGTGAACAGTGAGCAAGATTAGGAGAATGTTCTGGATGACAGGAAGCAAGAAACTGAAAACTTGAAGAAAAGCCTCAAAGAGGTGAGGGGGCAGGCTAGGTGGGTATTTCTGGGGAAAGTTAGGGAGCACTGATCCAAGCAGAGAACCATCAGAGAAAAGAGACCTGATAACAGAATGTTCTAGAAATAGCCAGAAGTTCCTTGTGGCTGAAACACAGTGAGCGAGAAGGAGAGCTGAAAGGGATGAAGTCAGAGTAGCAGTGGGGGCCAGATTCAATAATGACTCACAGGCCATTGGAAGGACTTCGGCTTTTATTCTGAGTGAACTGAGGAGCCACCAGAGGAGGGTGACAGGACAGAGTTTATATTTAAAGGGACCACTGAGCATGTAGTTTTGAGAATAGACGCCAGAGGGGCAGGAATTCTGAGGCAATGACAACAGTCCAGGCAGCTAGGTGGAGTGAGGCCTTTTCTGCTCCACCAGTCTGCTATGATGTCATGCATATGAACCTGAGTTCCGAGCCGCTGCGTGCACTGAAGATGCATTACCACTGCCAGTGTCTGACCTTTATGCTAAAAACATGCTGGGAGGAAAAAATACAGCCAACAAATGCGGCTGCATATTATGAGCTCACAGAAAATGATGAAGGCACACTTTTCAGCTGTTCAAGGAACTGACACTAGATTAGATCAGTGTCACATTTAGAGCCTGCTTAATGGCCCAGGGAAACAGACGAGTGAGGTCCTGGACAGACCGCACTCCAACTTTTCTGGCTGCTCGATGTGACTCAGGAAACTATTAGGCCTTCGACATCTGGGGGCGGGGAGATCTGTACTTTTTCTCAAAAGGATAAGAACACATTTCTACGTCAACCTGTTTAAATGCACATAACATATCTACATCAAGTTGTTACATACACACAGAACCTTGTCTTAATAACTGTTGAACACTGATGGTAAAAATAACATGGCATCATTAACTTATTCGTAAGGATGAAGTTCTAAGAGCTTTGATATTCAACTATTAGTAATCAAAGAAATACAAAAACATAATAATATATAACATAGGAAAAGATTTGCTGAAACAGGAATTCTTATATCACAGAGGTGGGAGTCTAAATTGGTATGATCTTTCCAGAATATAAAATTTCAATATGTATTGTTATAGCATAGACCTAGAACACCCCCCAAAGACCCACATGTTAACCTGTGTGTTAAAAGTCCCCAGTTTGGTGCTACTGGGAGGTGGTGGAGCAGGAGGGGGCCTGCAGGGAGATCTTCAGGTCACTGAGGGGACAGCGGGGCCAGGAGGGACATTGTTCTGCACATGTCCCAATCATAAAGTGCTGCTCTCGCCACAGGTCTCAAAGCAACAGGCCCAATCAGTCATGGACTGGAACCTCCAAAACTGTGGGCGAAAATAAACCTTTCCTCTTTATAAGTTGATTGTAACGGTGTTTCTTATGGCCATGGAAAGCTGACTAACATATGTATCAAAGCTTTAAAACTGCTCATATCTGCTGACGTGATGATCCTTTTAAAATCTATCCTACAGAAAAGAATCTGTAAAGTGAAAAAGCTATTGACACTAATTTGTTCACTGCAGTGTTCACTCATTTATTTATTCAACAAACACTTATGACTACCCTGTCCCAGATTCTATCCTGGATCCTGAGTAGGGATGGGAGGGTGGGAAAACGGAAACTTAAAAAAATCTCTGGGTGAGATAGACAACCAATTCATCAATCAAACACATATATATCATTTGTGAATAAATGTTGTGGAAATGGAATGGGGAGGTTAGATGGTATTATAGCAGTGAAAAATAGAAATAAAAGAGAGGATGAGCAATATGCAGAAGCTAAGGAGAATAGGGCATAGGAGGGAGTCCAGACAAAGATGGAGAAAACCTTAGATGAGTAAAGAAGGTGACCTAACTGAGGGAGATGGGAGGGGGAAGAGGGAAACACCCTAATGCACAAATGTACATACACAAACTTATCAAAGTCAACCACTATGCTGAGCACGAGAATGAGGGAAGGGGGAGGGAACGGGGGTAGGAATTGGGGGAGGGCTAATTGACTGATGTGTGCGTGTACGCCTCTACCACCCTGAAACCCATCAAGATGCATGATTACAATGCACCAATTAAAAAAAAAAAGAAAGGATGAGTAAATTATGGGAGTCTCATGCAAAAGAAGATTCATTTAAAACATATATTTATAAAGAACTTTTAGATGTATAATAACATTAAGTACAAACAAGAAGACACAAAATTATGTGTATATAATCCCACCTGTAGTAGTAAGTATATACATACACATGCACATTATTATGGAAAAAATACCCCTATATCATTAAAATAATAGTTTCTTTCAATGGTGAGATAGTAGGTAATTTTCATTTCCCTTTTCATAATTTTTGTTAATTTATAAGTTTTCTAAATGACTGTGATACTTTTGTGATAAAAAATACTCTCAACTTTTTAAAAAGTTACTTCTTTTTTTAAAAGATAACTTTGATGTGCTTTACAATGACATATTAAAGAGGGGCAAAAAAAAAAGTCAAGAGAGTGTTTTGTTCACAAAAGCTGGTTAAATGGAAGACACTGGGTGACGCAGGTCTGAGATATCCAAGCCCCTGGATGAACACATTTGGGCCACATGAATGCTGAAGATGAACTGGAACTATTTGTGGGTCCTCCAGATCCAGATTTCTCCAAGGGTAGTCTGAGCAGAACTATCTGATGTACTAGGCGATGCAGTTCAACTCCACCCAGGAGCCCCAGCCTGGAGGGCTGGAACCCGCGTGTGTCCTTGGCTCCCCTGAGACTCCCTGGCTGGCCTCCGCTCTGAGTCCCAGGGCAAGTCCTGACTTACACCACAGGGAGAGACCCTGTAAGAAGAGGATGGTTTTCTGTTTCAGTGTTTGGTTTTCATTTTTATTATAAATCCTCTGCAGTCACATCCTTTGTTTTAAATGGCATGCATTAGAATAAGACAACAATTTCAACTGGGGCAGCTCGTACCATTTTGGACATTTCCTGTGACAAGAGGAGACTAGTAATCATATCATCCAATCTAAGAAAAGAATCATTTTAGTCTTAGGTGATAAATTAACATAAAAACATCTATGTCATAGACTGAATGTTTGTGTCCATCCACAATCCATATGTTGAAATCCTAATTCCCAAAGTATTAGGAGTTGGGGTCTTTGGGGGTGATTAGGTCATGAGGGTGGGGCTTTCATGAGTAGGATTAGCACCCTTGTAATAGGGACCCGAGAGAGTACCCTAGTTCTCTTTCTACCATGTGGGAATACTAGCAGATGTGGGCCTCCAGCAACCCGGAAGATGATTCTCACCAGAACCCAACCACGCTGGCACCATCATTTGGGACTTTCAGCTTCTGGAACTGTGAGAAATAAGCCCCTATTATTGATAAGTCACCCAGATATGGCATTTTCTTACAGCAATAAGAATTTTTTTAAAAATTAATATAATAATTTATAAAGCAGCCAGGAGTGGTGGCTCATGCTTGTAATCCCAATACTTGGGAGGCTGAGACAGGAAGATCTCAGGTTCGAAGCCAGCCTCAGCAACTTAGTGAGATTCTGTTTCAAAGTAAAAAAATTAAAAAAGGGCCAGGTGTGTAGCTCAGAGGTAGAATGCCCCTTGGTTCAATCTGTAGTGCATGTCTCACACACACACACACAAAGCAAAAAGAAAAAAAAAGAATACTTTGAGTACAAGTTCTAATACAATAAATGTTTCTTCATACTGGGGAAGAGGTCCCTTTAATGTAGAGAAACTAAGTCTTAGGTTGAAAATATATACTTTATCCCCATCAAGAAAACTCTAATAATGATGTGGGGAATGCTGCCTTGAGACAATTTTAGGTATCTACTTATAGGCCAATTTGTCAATTAATAATGTAAAATATTACACTGTGTTCTAAAATTTGAAACAGGCACATACTCCCTTTTGCAATTTAAACAAATATTTTAAAACAAAAAGAATATATTCATTTAGGTTAAAAGATTTGAAAAATACATCACAATTTCTGAGTAGGAACATGACAGAATAAATATGTTTATCTCTGCTTTCTACTAAATTCCCACTAAGATGATAAAGAAGAAGTAACAAAAATACAAATACATGAAGAGAAAGAGAGGAGCGCAAATGAGAGCTCTAAGCAATTTTTGGAAGATAGAAAGTCCATGGATGAATAGGAACTGGCTTAGCAAAGCAGAGCCCATAGAGGGACCCACCAGTAAGCAGGCTCACTAGCAGCACACGACCCCGGAAAGGCACAGGAATTGGAAGCATGAGCAATTTCAGAAGGTGGAGTGGGGAACTATACACCAAGGGGTCAGTAACACAGGAGTACCCCCAACTCCTCTCTAGCCATCCCTTGTACACACCAGGATGCATAGTCTCTGGAGGAGTGGAACCACAGAGACTACACACTTGATACAGCAATGACAAGAGGGTGGGGAGAGCCAGGCGTGGTGGCACATGCCTGTAATCCCAGTACTTGGGAGGCTGAGACAGGAGGATGACAGGTTTGAGACCAACCTCGGCAATTTAGCGAGATTGTCAGCAACCTAGCAAGACCCTGCTTCAAAACAAAAAATAAAAAGGGCTGGGGGTGTAGCTTGGAGGTAGAATGCCCCTGGGTTCAATCCCCAGAACCTCTCCTCCCCAAAAGAGGGTAGGGATGATTAAGTGAAAATCTATGTATAGATGAAAAATGGGAGGTACAATGCTAACAAGTACCTAACAAGTACCTAACAAGTTTTTTTTCTATTTTGTTCTGGATTCCCATAACCTAAAAGGGAGCCTGGCACATACCAGGTGAAAAAACAGTTCCCTAGATAATTTGTTGGATGGATGAATGAATGAATCAGTGAACAATAAGAACAGCAATGACAGATTTCTGATTTCTCAATGACAACGCGAGACACTAGCAATGGCCTTAATATTCTGAGTGAAAGTGATTTCCAACCTGGAGTTCCAGACTTAACTTTCATGAAATGGTAAGGTGGTGTTATAGTTGGATATAGAATGTCCCCTGAAAGAGCTCATGTATTGATGTTCAGAGTTCATATAATTAAGTCATGAGGGTTGTAATCTCATCAGTGGATAAATCCATTGTAACAGATTTACTAGGTGGTAACCTAGGCAGGTGGGATGTGGCTGGAAGTGGTAGGTCACTGGGGGTGTGGCCTTGGGGATGGTGCTTGTGTCTGGAATTCCCTTGCTGCTCTTTCTAGCTTCCAGCCTCCACAATGTGAGAGCAGAGTACTTGCTCTCTGCCTCCCACCACCATGCCGAGCTTTGCTGATGTAACCTGGCCTGACCTGGACTGAACCCCTGAAATCTCCACTACTGTGAGCAAATAAACCTCCTTCTTTTAAGTTGTCGTGGTCAGGTTTTTTGGGTCATAGCAGGAGAATGCTAACTGAAACAGGTGGGATAAAGAAGTTTTTGGACATAAAAAGGCTTAAAGAGTTTATCTTAAATGTGTCCTTTCTGAGAATGTGATTGGAGGATGAATCCACCAAAACAAGGGAACATACAAAATGTTTGAGATTTGGGAAATGGGAGTCCTGATTTAAGGGAGAGACTGAGGGAATTCCATAATGACCCTGAAATAAAAGTCTAGCATCACATGAAATAACAGAGAAAGTACCAGTCCTGATTGGGGCAGGACAATAGGTGGGCTCTAAGGCAGGGGGTCTAGAAAAGAAATTTCACTGATAAATTATCTGATTGTTGTACTGTAGAGTGGGATTTTATAGCTCCTTTGGAGAATCTGGGGTAAAATTTATGACAACTATTCACGAAGCCAGGCAAAAAAAGAAGCAGGAGAAAAAGAACAAAAAGGAGATGTAATCATAGACTACTGCATGGTTCAGCTGTGAACGATATTTGCAAACTCATACTAATATAACTGAATAAAAAATCAATTGGAAACTGGCATAGCAATATTAGAAGGGTGGAAATAAAAGTGTGTGTATGTGTGTGTGCGTGTGTGTGTGTCTGTGTTGTTCTATCTGTCTGTCTTCTGATGAAGAATAAAAGGACTAAATCTATTTCTGCCAGCAAGCAGCACTAGTCTAACTTACACATATACCTTTTTTTGTTCTAGAAAAAAATATATTTAATAGTACTCTGGCTTTTTAACTCCTCAATGGACTACTTAGCAAAAAATATCTCAAACTATGCAAGTTGAGTGTGCACAGGATCCAGGTATTTCTAAATATGAAGTTCAACTCTTACTAGGGCACAAGCCATTAATAATCTGGATGCTGTAGACATGGGGAGAATATAATGAGGGGGCATTTGCTTTGAGTATTCTACCAAGTCACAAAACAGAACTCTTTTTGGGGGGAGGAATACTGGGGATTGAACCCAAGAGCATTCTAACACTGAGCTATACTCCCAGCCCTTTTATTTTTTATTTTGAAACAGAGTCTCACTGAGTTGCTGAGGCTGCCCTTGAACCTGTGATTTTCCTGTCTCAGCTTTATAAGTACAGGAATTACAGGTGTAGGGGCACGAAAGAGAAGTCTTACTGATGGACCTTTCCTCTATGCTAAGCTCTGAGGGTCCACCATTATTCATTTATCCCTGCCTATCTCCTTGAGAGATGAAGAGAGGATGCCAGAGAAAAGGTAGGCCAATGCCCAAAGGTCAGAGTTAGGACAGTGCAATGGAATGAATGAATTATCCCCCCAAAACTCATACACAAAACCTAATCTCCAGCGCAACAGAATAAAGGGGGACCCTTAGGAGGTGATCAGGTCCTCAGGGCAGAACCTTCATGAATGGGATCATGGCCTTACTGAAGAGGCCTGAGGGAGCTTGTTCCCCCTTCTGTCATGAAGGGCTGCAGCAAGAAGACACCACCTCTGAGGAACAGGCCCTCGCCAGACACCAAACCTGCGGCGCCTTGACCGTGGACTTCCCAGCCTCCAGAAGGGGGAGAAATGAACTTCCATTTTGTAAGCTGCTCGGCCGATAGCGTCTGGTTACAGCAGCACAAATGGACTGAGACAGATGAGTAGATTTCCCAAGATCACAGGAGGGGTCATGGACTAATGCTTCATATGCCCCCACCCACCGTGTGAGGCTCTCTGCAGATGAGGACTCTGGGAAGTGGGTAGGTTACGATGAGGTCATGAAGGTGGGGCTTTGACTGCACAGGACTAGTGTCCTGAGTAGAAGAGATAGCAGAGATATGTGGTGTGTGGTGTGTGGTGTGTGGTGTGTGGTGTGTGTGGTGTGTG
>PVJS01054870.1:0-12824 GCA_004027185.1 Glis glis | reverse complement strand
CCTCACTAAGTAGCTGAAGCTGGCCGTGAACCCGGATCCTCCGGTCTCCGCCTCCCAAGTACTGGGATTACAAGTGTGTGCCACCATGCCCAGCCCTGAATCTCTTTTTAACATCTTGTGCCTTTGGGGTCTTGTTGAGGAAGTTTTTGCCTGTGCCTATGTGTTGAAGAGTTGGACCTATGCCCTCTTCAAGCAGCTGGAAGGTCTCTGGTCTAATTTCCAGGTCTTTGATCCATCTTCAATTGACTCTTGTGCAGGGTGAGAAAGTGGGGTTGATTTCCATTTTTCTACATGTGGTTAACAGGTTTTGCCAACACCATTTGTTGAAGAGGCTATCTTTTTTCCAGTGTATGTTTTTGGCTCCTTTGTGAAAAATCAATTGGCTATAAGTGTGTGGATTTGTTTCTGAGTCTTCTATTCTGCTCCATTGGTCTATGTGTCTGCTTTTGTGCCAATACCATGCTGTTTTTATTTCTACGGCTTTGTAGGATAGTTTTAAGTCAGGTATTGTGATGCCTCCTGCATGGTTCTTGTTGCTGAGAACTACTTTGGCTATTCTGGATTTATTGTTGTTGTTGTTGTTCCAAATGAATTTAAGAACAGATTTTTCTTTCTTTTTTTTTTTGTTTGCGGTACTGGGGATTGAACCCAGGGGCGTTCTACCTCCGTGCTATACTCCCAGCCCTATTTTTTTATACTTTATTTTGAAACCGGGTCTCACGAAGTTGCAGAGGGCCTCACTAAGTAGAGAGAAAGAGACAGGGAGAGAGAGAGAAAGAGAGAGAGAGAGAGAGAGAGAGAGCTGAGGCTGGCCGCGAACCCAGATCCTCCGGTCTCCACCTCCCAAAGTACTGGGATTACAAGCGTGCGCCACCACGCCCGGCCCTAAGGACAGATTTTTCTATGTCAGTGAAGAATGACTTTGTAATTTAATGGGTATTGCATTGAATCTGTAGATCACTTTTGGAAGAATGGCCATTTTGATGATATTTATTCTCCCTATACCAGAGCATGGGAGGTCTTTCCATCTTCTAAGATCTTCTTCAATTTCTTTTTTCAGTGTTTTATAATTTTTCTTGTAGAGGTCTTTTACATCCTTGGTTAGGTTTATTCCTAAGTATTTTATTTTTGGGGGGGATATCATGAGTGGAAATATTTTCTGGATTTCATTTTCAGTGGATTTATGGTTGCCATATAGAAAAGATTCTGATTTTTTAAGATTGATTTTGTATCCAGACACTTTGCTGAATTTGTTGATCAGTTCTATAAGCTGTTTAGTTGAGTTTGTTGGGTCTTCTAAGTATAACATCATATCATCTGCAAATAGAGATAGTTTCACTTCTTCTTTCCCTATTTGCACTCCTTTGATTTCCTTCTCTTGCCTTATTGCTCTGGCTAGAGTCTCTAGTACTATATTGAAAAGGAGTGGTGACAGTGGACATCCTTGTCTTGTTCCTGTTTTTAAGGGGAACTCTTGTAGTTTTCCCCATTCAACATGATGTTGGCTGTGGGCCTATTGTATATTGCCTTTATGATGTTGAGGTATGTTCCTTCTATTCTGATTCTCTGCAGTGTTCTTATCATGAATGGGTATTAGATTTTGTCAAATGATTTTTCAGTGTCTATTGAAATGATCATGTGATTTTTGTCTTTAGTTCTGTTTATGTGGTAAATTACATGGATTGTTTTTCATATGTTGAACCAGCCTTGCATCCCTGGGATGAACCCGTCTTGCCAATGATGTATGATTTTCGTGATGTGGTTTTGAATGCGAGTTGCTAGCATTTTGTTTAGAAGTTTTGCGTCCAAGTTCATCATGATATAGGTCTGTAGTTTTCTTTTCTTGATCTGTCTTTATATGGTTTGGGTATTAATGTGATGCTGGCTTCATAGAGTGTATTTGGGAGAGTCCTGTTTCTACTTCATGGAATAGATTGAGGAGTATTGGGATTAGTTCTTCTATAAAGGTTTTATAAAATTCACCTGGGAAACCATCTGGACCTGGGCTTTTCTTTGATGGTAGGCTCTTTATTGCTGCTTCAATCTCTTTGATTGCTATTGATCGATTTAAATATTCTATATCTTCTTGATTCAACTTAGGAAGTTGAAATTGTATGTGTCTAGAAATTTGTCAATATCTTCTAGGTTTTCCATTTTGTTGGAGTATAGTTTTTCAAAGTAGTTTCTGATAATCCTCTGGATTTCCATGCTGTCAGTGGGAATATCACCTTTTTCATCTCTTATTTTAGTAATTTGGGTTGATTCTCTCTTTCTTTTGGTTAGGTTGGCTAGTGGCTTATCTATCTTGTTTATTTTTTCAAGGAACCAGCTTTTGGTTTTGTTGATTTTTCGCATTTTTTTTTTATTCTCAACTTCATTGATTTCTGCTCTGATTTTAATAATTTCCTGTCTTCTACTGGCTTTGGGTTAGACTGTTCCTGTTTTTCAAGGGCTTTGAGGTGTGTCATTAGGTTATTTATTTGGTGATTTTCTGTTCTTCCTATGTGGGCACTCAGTGCTATGAATTTTCTGCTTAATACTGCCTTCAGGGTGTCCCAGAGATTTTGATATGTTGTGTCTCTGTTTTCGTTTGTTTCTAGGAATTTCTTAATTTCTCCCCTTATTTCTTCTCTGACCCATTCCTCATTCAGCAGTGTGGTGTTCAGTCTCCACATGTTTATGAGGTTTCTCTGGGTCTTCTTATAGTTGATTTCTAGTTTCATTCCATTATGGTCTGAAAAGACACAGGGGATTATGTCACTTTTTTTTAACTTGCTAGTACTCACTTTGTGGCCTAGGATATGGTTTATTTTAGAGAAGGTTCCATGAGCAGTTGAAAAAAAATATGAATTCCACTGTAGTTGGGTGGAATATTCTGTTTGTGTCCAGTAGGTCCATTTGGTTTATGGTGTTCCTTAGGTCTGGGACATCTTTACTGACTTTTTGTCTTGAAGATCAATCTAGTGGTGTGAGAGGGGTGTTGAAGTCTCCCAATATTATTGTATTGGGATGTATGTGTGATTTAATGTCACAAAGAGTTTCTTTTATGAAAGTGATTGCACTTATGTTTGGGGCATAAATGTTGCCTATTGTTATATCCTCTTGCTGGATTACTCCTTTTACCACTAAGACATGACCTTCCTTGTCTCTTTTGATAAGTTTAGGTTTGAAGTCTAATTTGTCTGATATGATAATTGCTACTCCTGCTTGTTTTCAAGTTCCATTAGCATGGATTACCTTGCTCCATCCCTTCACCTTTAGTTTGTGTGTATCTTTACTTGTAAGGTGTGTTTCCTGTAGGCAGCATATAGATGGATTGTGATTTTTAATCCATTTTGCCACCTTATGTCTCTTGATTGGGGAGTTGAGATTATTTATTTATTTATTTTGCCGTACCGGGGATTGAATCCAGGGGCATTGTACCTCTGTGCTACACTCCCGGACCTATTTTTTATACTTTATTTTGAAACCGGGTCTCACGAAGTTGTGGAGGGCCTCACTAAGGAGAGAGAGAGAGAGAGAGAGAGAGAGAGAGAGAGAGACGGGGAGAGAGAGAGAGAGAGAAACAGGGGAGAGAGAGAGAGAGAGAGAGAGACGGGAGAGAGAGAGAGAGAGAGAGAGAGAGAGAGAGCTGAGGCTGGCCACGAACCCGGATCCTCCGGTCTCTGCCTCCCAAAGTACTGGGATTACAAGTGTGCACCACCACGCCCAGCAGTTGAGGTCATTTATATTCAGCGTGATTAATGAGAGATGGGTTTTCATTCCTAACATTTTGAGTTTTAATTTCTGTTTGAGGTAGTGTTTGTTCTTTGCCTAGTTGTTTGTTTGATGGAAATCACTGTTTCTCTGGTCCTGGCATTTCCTTATTATTTCTTCTTTGTAATTAATCTCTTTGAGTATTTTCTCTAGTACTGGTTTGGAAGACATAAAGTCTTTCAGCTTCTGTTTGTCATGGAAGGTTTTTATTTCCCCGTCAAATTGGATAGATATCTTTGCTGGGTAGATAAATCTTGGCTGGAAGTTGTTTTCTTCCAGAGTCTGGAATATGGCACTCCAGGCCCTCCTGGCTTTCATGACTTGGTTTGGAAGGTTGGGAGTGATTCTTACTGGTTTGCCTCTGAATGTTACTTGGTGTTTTACTCTCGCTGCCTTTAAGATTCTCTCCTTGGCCTCTACATTAGTCAATTTGATTATTATGTGGCATGGTGAACCTCTTCTCTGATCTTGTCTATTAGGGGTTCTATATGTTTCCTGTACCTGTATGTCAACCTCTTTTTCTATGTTTGGAAAATTTTCTAATATTACTTCTCTGAATAGATTATTGATTCCTTTGGTTTCAGCTTCTATTCCCTCTTCTATGCCTATTATTCTTAGGTTTGCTCTTTTAAGATTGGCTGAGATCTCTTCAATGTCCAATTCATGCTGTTGAATTGTTTTTTCTAAATTATATACTATGCGTTCATTTTTGGAGACGTCATCTTCTAAGAGTGAGATTCTGTTTTCCATGTGATCTAGTCTATTGTTAATGGTCTGTATTGATGCCTTCATTTAAATTATTGCATCCTTCAGTTCCTTCAGAGCTCCTTTTTGATTTCTGTTCTGCGTGTCAGATTCTTTGTTTATTTGATCCTTCATTACTTTCAGGGTCTCTCTGAATTCTTTTCAGAAATCCTGTATCATTTCTACTATTAAAGTACTGAATTGTCCTTCTGGCAATCTTTGCACTTCTGTGTTGGCGGGTTCTGTTGTTGTGGGAGCTCATTGTTTCTTTACTATTCTTCCTTTTCATGATTTCAGGTTTCTTATGTTTATATCTTTGTTGCTTTTGGTAGCTCTCTCTCTCTCTCTCAGTCTGTAGGTGTCCTATGTCTAATCTCTCTCCCTTTATAGTTTCTTATTCTGGAGGTAGATAGTTGCTTAAAAGTGAATAGCCTTTACTGAATGGTTATTCTCACTTGTTCAGTATAATGTCCATTTGCAGGCCCAATTTTTGGTCTCCTTCAGTGATTGGACCCTTGCCTGGTGCCTCTCACTACCTTTGCAGGCTATTGCCCCTCTCACTGCAAGCGTGGGTCTCCACATTCTCCACCTAGGCTGTCCCTATGTCTCTCTCTGTCTACACCTATGGCAGGTGCCACCATCAGGGGGCCTGGGCTTGTGTCTCTCTTTACCTACAGATGCAGTGGATGTCACTTTGACCCAATTCAGTGCAAACACAGAACTGCACGTTTTCCACAGAGAGGGTTGGTTTGGTCCAATTTTTCCCCAGGTTCAACTGTATGTCCTGTGGCGATCCTCAGGGACTCTATAAGAGCACTGTGACCCGCAGGCTGCAAGTCTGTCCCACCCAAATGTCTCCAGGGACTGTCTGCTTATCCACGCATCTACCGCGTCCCACGACAGACCCACTCCCACCTCCGCCGGGGCAATCCACACTGTCTCAGACCCTGCGAGTTCCTGTGGCCGTGCTGGGTGGTCTCCCCCTGGGGCAACTCATTGACTTACTGTCTCGCTGAACGCTGCTCTTAGTCTCTGGGGGAGGGGTGGGCTCAGCTGCTGCTGCAGGTTCTGGTCAGGCCTCCGGGCACTGAGGACTCTGCCGAGTGTGAATGAACTGCTGCTCACTTTAGTCAGTGTTGCTCTGCAGTTGCTGGTTTTACAACAGGTCCCTGGCTTCTTTGTTAGTAGCCTGCAGAAGCCACAATGCCGGTAACCACCAGCACAGTCTGACCAAGATGGCGCCGCTGCTGCTTCTGCCGATGCAGCGGTTCGGGGCTGTGTCACGCTGCAGCGAGTTGCTGCTCGCCTTCACTCCTGCTATTCTGCAGTTGCTGGATTCACAACAGGTCACTGACATCTCTGTTGGTCTTGTGTGGAAGCCACAATGCTGGTAGCAGCCGGTAAGGTCCTGCCAAGATGGTGCAGTCACTGTCGCTGCCGCCGTTTGGTGTCTTGAGTGTGGAGCGAGCCGCTGCTTGCTTTCGTCTTTGCTGATCTGCAGTTGAACTAACAACAGGTCTCTGGCTTCTCTGCTGGCAGCGTGTGGAAGCCACAATGCCGGTAGCTGCTGGCACAGTTAGGTAAGGCACTTGGAGCTTTTTACTTTCCTCTGCCTTGTCTTCTGGCTTTGATTCCATCGCGTTTCAAATTTTTCAATATTCAGTTCAAGTTTTTGTTGCTTTTCTTCTCCTGTCCAGAAGTCACTTTCATGGCGATTGAGATCCAAGCCTCAGAGAGATCATAATGTGGTGTCTCCCTTAGTCACCATCTTGGAACCTCTCAGCACCAAAGGCTTTGGAAGAAGAAGCTAGCCTAACTTCCAGAAAGGTTTAGAAAATTGAGCTGAGCCAGGAGTGGTGGCACACGCCTGTAATCCCAGGATTTTGGAGGCTGAGACAGGAGGATCGCAGGTATCAGGCTATCCTCAGCAACTTAGCGAGACCCTCAGTAATTTAGTGATACCCTGTTTCAAAATCAAAAGTAAAAAGAGCTGGGGGTGTAGCTTGGAGGTAGAATGCCACTGGGTTCAACCCCCAGTAAAAAGAAAGAAAGAAAGACAGAAAGAAAGAACAAGTGAGAGAAGGAAGGAAGGAAGGAAGGAAGGAAGGAAGGAAGAAAGGAAGGAAGGAGAAATTGAGTTCCTAAGACAATGAAAGGGAAGTTGGAGAAGGAAGAATTGGTTTTGGTGATAAGATGATTAATTTGTGTATTTTTTATTTTTGGTAATGGGGATTGAACCCAGGGGTATTCTACCTCTGAGCTATACCCCCAGCCCTTTTTTATTTTTTTGTTTTGAAACAGGGTTTCTGAGAGATAGGTTGCTGAGAGTCTCCCTAAATTGCTAAGGCTGGCCTTGAACTTGCGATCCTACTGTCTCAGCCTCCCAAGCACTGTAATTACAGGTGTGAACCACCATACTTGGCAACAAAGATTCTTTGCTTGACCAAACTTTAGGTTCCTGGACCTTATCCTTGGCCCATTTGTGTGCTTTGTTGTAAAATCTTATTTTAGCAAAAACCCTGCCTAACCAAGTTTGACAAGAACCCCTACCGATGTCTGTCATATCTGTTCACCCTCAAAATCTATTTGGCTCCCTCAACGCTCACCTTTCCTCAGAGATGTCTGATTACCCTGGCCCATCCTCAGCAGGGCTCTGGTAGGTCAGTAGCCAGTATCCCCTTTATCTCTGATGTTTCTCACTCATTTCCCACTCACTGGCCCTGCCCTACTCCCACTTCCCATGCTATATTTGGAATCAACCCCAGTTCTTTTTCTTGTTTCAATAGTACTGAGTAAAGTCTGTTGTTATTTCTGTATCTACTCTCCAGCTCTGCGGCTGGTTGGTTGCTTTGGTGTTGTGGTGCTCGGGATTGAACCCAGGGCCTTGTGCATGCTAGGCAAGCACTCTGCCACTGAGCAGCACCCCTGGCCCCAGCTCTAGTTTTCTTTGACAAAACCGGGTAGTTAGGAGTCACATGATTGTTGAATGTGTAAGAGACTTGAGAAAACCTGTAATGATCAGGTAATCAAGCTCCTTCTCTAATAACTGAGGAATGGGGCCCACATGGCTGAGTGGAGCCCTGATCTTCCTTCCAAATTCCTGTTTCTCAGTGGCATTCTGGGTGTAGTATTGTTGCTTGCTCCAGTCCACGTCAGTGGAGTCTCCAGGCCTGAGTCCAGTGGATCAGACTCAGTGTGCTTCAGGCTCTTTATCAAAGCTTCATCTGCAAGTCACGTTTTCCAGGACTGATGGGGCTCAGTCCTTCTGTACTGTGATCTCCTCACTGCAGACTTACTAGCAGCTGGTGCCTTTAAATAATCTAGCTCAGAAATTCTAGGAAAGCTAGCCAGGTGTAGTGGTGCGTATCCTCCCAATACTCAGGAGGCTGAGACAGGAGGATCACAGATTCAAGGCCAGTGCACAGTAACTTAGTGAGACCCTGTTTTTTTTGGGGGGAGGGGGTTGGTACCAGGGATTGAACACAGAGGCATTCTACCTCCAAGCTATACCCCTAGCCCGATTTGATTTCTTCTTTGGAAACAGGGTCTTACTAGGTTGCTGAGAGCCTTGCTAAGTTGCCGAGACTGGCTTTGAACCTGCAATCCTCCTGTCAGCCTCCCAAGTACTGGGATTATAAGTGTGGGCCACCACACCTGGCTCGTGAGACCCTGTTTTGAAATAAAAATAAAAAGGATGTAGCTCAGAGCTAGAACACCCCCGAGTTCAATACCCAGTATTGCCAAAAAAATAGAGTTGATGGAAAGATAAAGAGATGGATGGATAACAAGATGTGTGTCAAAGCAATCAAGCACAGGTGCAGTGGCACATGACAGTAATTCCAGTACTCAGGAGGCTAAGACAGGAGGATCACAGGTTGGAGGCCAGCGTCTGCAATTTATCGAAACCTTGTTTCAAAACAATAATAAAAAAAGGGCTGGGATTTAGCTTGGAAGTAGGGCATTCCTGGTTTCAATCCCTAGGAAAGGAAGGATGGAAGAAAGGAAGGAAGGAAGGAAGGAAGGAAAGAAGGAAGGAAGGAAGGAAGGGGAAATTCTAGGAAAACTGTGTGTCGTGTGACTGTCAGAATGGAGTCAGGAGAATCCAAAAATCAACATTTGTCCAGTACGTAGAAAGCCTTGAATGAAAGGCATTGAACATTGATATAGGGTACTGTATCATACACTAAATCTATCTCTTGCAGTCTCAGAAGAATTATGGGAGCTGAGTGTGGTGGTGCACTCCTGTAATCCCAGTACTTGGGAGGATAAGAAAGAAAGATCAGCAACTTAGCAAGACCCTTAGCAATTTAGCGAAACCCTGTTTAAAAAAAAAAAAAAGTAGGGCTGGGGTGTAGCTCAGAGGTAGGATGCCCCTGCGTTCAATCTCTAGTACTACAAAAAAAAAAAAAAGAAATATGGAGTCATTTGCAAAAGGAAATATCAATGTGATTGAAATGTACAAATTATCTTTAAGGCAAGTTAAGAAATGATTGACCAGATAGGGTGTGGAAAAAGGCAGAGACCTTTTAAAATTGACCCTGATCGAACGACTGTGGTTCAACAGACTCAGTAGGAAAAAATCACCTTGTTCTGAATCCAGACATATGGAAAGAGTGAGCATTCTTACTGCTTTCCTTCTCATGAGGACATTTTTCCTGCTTTAGTATAAATACCAGCTTGACCTTCCGTCCTTGTGATCTAATCAGAGTTCAGCTGTATCAAACCTTCTGTACCAGAGTGGAGGGCATAGGCTCATCCACTCACTCAGCAATCTGCATCCAGCAATGCTTGTTGAAATCTCAGTCATGTGACTCTTTGTTTCAGTTTCTAGAGATAGAGCCGTAAACAAAATAGGGGGAGAAATCCCTAGACAGGAGTGGTGGCACACATCTGTAATCCCAGTACTTGGAAGACTGAGACAGGAGGATCACAGGTTCAAGCCCAGCCTCAGCAACTTAGCAAGACCCTGTTTCAAAATTAAAGAAAAGCCAGGCATGGTGGTACACACCTATAATCCCAGTACTTGGGAGGCTGAGACAGGAGGATTTCAGGTTCAAGACGAACCTTAGAAACTTAGTGAAACCCTGTTTCAAAACAAAAACAAAACAGAAACAGGTCTGGGGGTGTAGCATGGAGGTAGAGCAACCCTGGATTCAATCCCCAGTACTGCCAAAAAAAAAAAAAAGAAGAGAAAAATTCCATACTTAAAATGCAACTAGAGCCGGGTATGGTGGCACATGCCTATAATCCAAATATTTGGCAGGCTGAGACAGGAAGATCGCAGGTTCACAGCCAGCCACGGCAACTTAGTTAGGACCTTCACAACTTAGTGAGACCCTGTTTCCAAATAAGAAATATAGACTTGGCATGGTGATGCACACCTGTAATCCCAGTACTTGGAAAGCTGAGACAGGAGGATCACAGATTTCAGGCCAGCCTCAGCAACTTAGCAAGACTCCCAGCCACCTAGTGGGACCCTGTTTCAAAACAAAAAATAGAAAAACAAAAAGGTCTGAGGATGTAGCTCAGAGGTAGAATGCCCTTGGGTGACAGAGAGAGAGAGAGAAAGAGAGAGAGAGGGGAAAAAGAAAAGAAATCCATGTTCTAAGGTAAATTCTGATTTTCTGCAGAATTTTTACTTCTTTGTATCATTGAAAAAGTTTTAAAGGACATGCTATAAGGTTTCCCCATTCCTTCCTTTATTCTCTCAACATGTTTAATAAAATATGTTCCTACCAAAGCTCCATTCCAGATGGGACATGCAATCCAAGACCTCCATCCTGAGAACCAAAGCTTGCAAGAAAAGACAGGGAAGAAAGCAAAACTGCAGAGAACACACTGAGACCCCGGAGCAGCGAGCTCCGACCTCTGTTGTCCTCTGCAACTTGGGTCCTTGGTCTCAAAGATGTTTTGTTACCAAAATATGAGGATATAGCTGGCCTCAAAAAACAGAAGTTTCTTAGAGACAGTAGCCATGACACAAGGACTGTTGACCTACTTAGAAAGGAGATTCTATTTGTTTCACCAAAGGTAAAATGTAATAACATACCTCTTGACATAAATTAGTCACAATATTTTTTTTTTGTCCTGGAGATGAAACCCAGGGGCATTCTACCTCCAAGCTGCACCACCAACCCTTTTTTTAATTTAATTTTTTGGTATTGAGGATTGAGGACATTTTACCTCTGAGCCATACCTCCAGCCCTTTTTATTTTTTTATTTGGAAACAGTCTTGCTAGGTTGGTGAGAGTCTCACTAAGTAGCTGAGGCTGGCCTTGAACCTGTGATCCTCCTGTCTTAGCCTCCCAAGTACTGGGATTACAGGCATGTGCCACCACATCTGGCTAGACACAACAAATTCTAATACTGGGTTTTTTTTGTGTGTGTGGTACCAGGGATTGAACCCAGGGGCATTCTACCTCTGAGCTATATTCCCAGCCCTATTTTTTATTCTTTATATTGAAACAGGGACTCACTGAGTTGCAGAGGCCTCACTAAGTGGCTGAGGCTGGCCATGAACCTGGATACTCCTGTCTCAGCCTCCCAAGTACTGGGATTACAAGCCTGCGCCACCACGCCCAGCTCTGAATAATTTTTCTATTCAATAATAATAACTATTTTCTTAAGTAAAATGAAGAAATGATTTTATGTATGGAGACGTAATGGTTTAGAAAGTGCGTTTTGAGTCAGACAGAGCTGGGATCAGATTCTGGTCCTGCTCTATACCAGGTTTGGGTCCTAGGAGAAGAGCAAGTTACTGTGTAATTCGAGGGATTGAGCCTAGGGGCGTTCTACCTCCAAGCTACACTCCCAGCCCACTTTTTTATTTTTATTTTGAAACAGGATCTTGCTAAGTTGCTGAGGGTCTTGGTAAGTTCCTGAGACTGTCCTTGAACATGCGATCTTCCTATCTCAGTCTCCCAGGTACTGGGATGACAGGTGTGCACCACCATCTCTGGCTTTGTGCCTATTTCTTTTAATGAAAAATAGGGATAGAAGTGGGGTGTGGTGGCACATGCCTGTCATCCTAGTACTTGGGAGGCTGACACAGGAGGATCATAGGTTTGAGGACAACCTCAGCAAGTAGTGAGACTCTTATCAACCTAGCTAGACCCTATTTCAAAAATAAAAATAAAATAGAGCTGGGGGTGTAGCTTAGAGGTAGAATGCTCTGGGTTCAATCCCCAGTACTACAAAAAAAATGGGTATAAAATTAGTGTTGATCTCACCAGGTGGTTGGTTGAGAGGATTAAATGAGCTAAGACATATAAATGCTTAGTACTGAGCTCAGCACTTTGTTTGGTCTGTCTTTAGAGTCCTTTTGGCATGAAACAAAGGCACAGTCATTAAAAAAATAAATAAAACAAACACATATTTAAAACTGCAAAACAGAGAACCAAGACGGTGGGATAGCGAGAGGCAGCGTGTCACCAGCGCTCCAAGAGTCGGAGCTCGGCCGGCGGGAAGACTGCATCTTGAAAAGAAAAGTAGGGCAGCCAAAACTCAACAAAACAATGAGAACCAAAGTGCAGCGGAGTGCGAGGCAGTGGAAAGAGCGGAGGGCGGTAGGGAGCTCAAAGCACTTCACCTGGTAAGCGGAGAACGGAGACAAAGGCGCCATCTTGGCTGAGCCACACGGCTCCTGGAATCCTCCAGCAAAGAAACAGCTGATTCTTGTGAAACCAGCGATTATAGTCCACCATTAAAAGCAGTCGACATCAGACCATGATGAAGCCCAAGTCGAACCAGATCCACACCTACAACAGTGACGACTACAAAGGGTGGGATGTGAGCCTCAGGCCCCACAAAGAAAGTGATGCAAAGAGACACAGATGAGGCGGCCAGGCACAGGAGCACCCCAACACTGAGAAGACGAGTGGGTGAAACACGGCCCCTCTGGAGTAGCCTAGGACCGGCGTAGAACACCCCAGCACTGAGGACATGGACGGACATGGCATGGCTCCCCAGAACCGCCCAATGAGAACACAGGTGAGTGAGATAAAGGGAGGTAGCGTGTCGCCGGCACTCTGAACAGCAGATCCTTGTGAAAACAGCGACTATAGACCACCATTGAAACCGGTCAACGCCGGAACATGATGAAGCCCAAGTCAATCCAGACCCGCATATACAACGACGATGGTTTTAAGGGGTGGGCAGTGAGCCTCTGCTCCTGCAATGAGTGCGATGAGGAGAGACAAAGAAGAAGTGGCCATACACAAGAGCAGCCCAACTCTGAGAACAAGAGCTGGCAAGCCATAGCCCCCCATGAGCAGCCCAACACCATCCTGGAACACCCCAGAACTGAGGACATAGGTAGATGAGAC
>PVJS01054869.1:0-12824 GCA_004027185.1 Glis glis | reverse complement strand
CAAAAAAAAAAAAAAAAAAAAAAGAGCCTATATGCTAGGCGTAGTGATGCATGCCTGTAATCCCAGTACTTGGGAGGCTTAGACCGGAGGATCACAGGTTCTAGGCCAGCCTCAGCAACTTAGTGAGGCCCTCAGCAACTTAGTGAGACCTTGTTTCAAAATAAAAGATAAAATAGGGCTAGGGCTGTAGCTCAGAGGTAGAATGCCTCCTGGGTTCAATCCCCAATACCACAAAGAAAAATAAATAAATAAAAAGAGCCTATACAGTTCACCCATATTCTCACTACATTTATGTAAATAATCAAATCAAGTTCAACAAGGTAAGACCTATTTTACAAAATAAATTGATCTTACTGTGATTATCTTTGGAGATAATCTATAGGGAAAAAAATGATGTTTCAATGGGAAACTATGGTGTACCCATTATCAGCTTCTAGTCCTGTCGTTGTCTTTGGGATTTCATTATCTACAAAATGCTTCTTCCTGAAGCCCTACAACTAGAGGTGGATACCTTTTTATTTTTCTCGGTAGTACTGGGGATCGAACCCAGGGGCATTCTAGCTCCAAGCTATACCCCCAGCCTTTTTTATTTTTTGTTTTGAAATGAGGTCTTGCTAGGTTGCTGATAGTCTCACTAAGTTGCTGAGACTGGCCTCAAACCTACGATCCTCCTGTCTCAGCCTCCCAAGTACTGGGATTACAGGTGTGCACCACTGTGCTCAGCTTAGTTGGTTTGGTTCGTGGTGGCCTTGGTTAAGGAGCATACACCAGTATCTTGGTATTATCCTCCTTAAAGTCATACCTGCAGTCTTCCTGGTGTGCTACATCTATCTCCATGGTCTTAAGCACATGTTCACAGCTATTGTTGGTATGCCAAGTGGTCCACTCATTCACAGATGTCTCTTGAGGGCCTGTTCCTTCCAGGCACTGTACTATGCCGTGGGGATAGAGAGTCTGTGGCCCTTACAGAGCTTATCACCTGATGAGGAAATACCTTCAAGAAATTGATCACAATACAATATTATTCTTGTTTCTATAAGACAGGGAGCTATGGGGATATTTATCAGAGGAATTTAATCTAGTGGGAAGAGAAAACCTCAGGGAAGATGTACATGACCAACCAGACGTTGTGGCACATGTCTATCATCCCAGTGCTTGGGAGGAGGATGAGACAGGAGGATCGCAGGTTCAAGGCCAATCTCAGCAACTTATTGAGACCCTCAGAAACTTGGCAACATCCTGTTTCAAAATAAAATATAAAATAGGGCTGGGGGTGTAGCTCGGGGGGTAGAATGCCCCTAGATTCAATCCTCAGTATATATTTTTTAAAGAAAAGTACATGACCTTCATAGGATAAGAGTCCCACCTGTGCTAAAAGAAGACAGAGCATATTCTAGGCAAGTAAACAAAACCATGCCTACAAGCCCGAAGGAAGCAGGAAATGTTGATTAATGAAAACGGAAAAAGTTCTGTGTCTCCGGATCCTGGTTTTGGAGGAAGAGATTAGGGCCAGTTGAGCCACAAGTTACTGAGCCAGGAGTAGAATTTAGGCCTTTTAGATGCCAACACCTGCTCTGGGCACCTCTCTCCAAAGCCTGTTGGTGCTTGTAGAGAGTCCAGATTAAACTGTCATTGTTAGATGTTTCAAAAGCCAAATGGATTTCTCATTTCAAGATGACAGGGTAGTCCCACTGCGCAGATATGTAGTTTTGAATGGCAAGAACAATTTTTTGTGTGTGTGTGTGGTACCAGGGATTGAACGCAGGGGCGTTCTACCTCCCCGCTACACCCCCGGCCCTATTTTTCTATGCTTTATTTTTGACACCGGGTCTCATGAAGTGGCAGAGGGCCTCACTAGGTAGAGAGAGAGAGAGAGAGAGAGAGAGAGAGTAGAGAGGGGAGAGAGAGAGAGAGAGAGAGAGAGCTGAGGTTGGCCACGAACCCGGATCCTCCGGTCTCCGCCTCCCAAAGTACTGGGATTACAAGCGTGCGCCACCACGCCCGGCCAATTTTTTTTAATATTGCCAATTCTGAAAAACTAGGACTTTCTACCAGCAACCATGCTTTAAGGTTTAGAGAAGGGAATTGTAGTGGGCTATGAGGGAATTCAGAGAAGGAGATGCCTTCTGGTTTCTCAGGTTGATCATTTGAAACAACTTACTGTCAGTGTTCACTGACCAAAGATTGGAGTTCTAGTTTGTATTTTTATCTCTCTGTGAAAAATATTCTCTTTTCCATAAGTAGCCCCTCTAAAATCCAAGACTACATATCAGTAAGAGTATCACATTTAGTCATTCTGGCACTTTATTCTAGGGAGAGGGTTTAATTTGCAATATAATTCTGATATTTTTATAAGCAATATTTTTACCATAAAAGTATAGGTTAAAAAGTGTTCGTATCATGTGTATTTGTTCTATGCATTATCATAAATATGATTAAAACAGAGTTACTGATGAATATCAGTGCGTTTTGAAGAACAATATTTACACTCAAGATCACATGTTTGTTTTGCCCTGACTGTAAGTGAATAAATCTAATACCATAGATCCTCAAGGGAACTAACTGTGGGGAAGAAAAGGAAAGTTCAGTCATTAATCATACTGTGAAATTAGACCCAGCAGAAAAAGAATTGAAACAAAACCCACTGGACCAAAAATAATCCATATTGCAAAGTGTAGCTTTGCCTAGTCAGATGTGCGATGGAACTGATATTTGTTTTTCTGAGCTGTTTTCTTGACCTAAAATAGTGAGTAGTGGTGTCGCAGCTTGGATGTGGAATGTCCCCAGAAAATCTCATGTGCTGGCAATGCAGACATGTTGGCAATGCAGGGGTGAAATCACTGAATCAGGGCTCTAACTTCATCAGTGGCTATCCTTGGCGGGTTAATCATTTGAATGCATTTACTGGGTGGTAACTGTAAGCAGGTGGGTGTGGCTGGAGGAGGTGGGTCACTGGGGGTATGGCCTTGGGGACTATCTGTCCCTGTCCCTTCCTCTCTCTCTGTCTGCTTCCCAGCTGCTATGATATAAGCAGCTGTCCTCTGCTATGCCCTGTCACCACCATGTTTCTGCCTTAGAGCCAGCTGACCATCGACTGAACCTCTGAAACCATAAGGCAATTTAGCCTTTGCTCCTCCTCTAGGTTGTTCTTGTCAGGACTTTTGAATACAGCAACAAATAAGCAGAAGCAAGCAGAGAACAAAACATCATGTGCTTCCTTTCTGAGACAAGCAAGTTGGGAATTAAAAAAAAATGCTTCAAGCCGGGCATGGTGGCGCACGCTTGTAATCCCAGTATTTTGGGAGGCGGAGACCAGAGGATCCGGGTTCGTGGCCAGCCTCAGCTCGCTCGCTCTCTCTCTCTCTCTCTCTCTCTCTCCTCTCTCTTTCTCTGTCTACTTAGTGAGGCCCTCCACAACTTTGTGAGACCTGGTTTCAAAATAAAGTATAAAAAATAGGGCCGGGGGTGTAGCGCAGAGGTAGAACGCCCCTGCGTTCAATCCCTGGTACCGCAAAAAAAAAAAAAGCCTCATATATTAAAAGTATTTTCCCTCAAATTTTTACATAATTCAGGCATTTAAAGTTAAGCGATCATTCACCGGCATAAATACTATATTTTGAGGATAAAGGCAATGATTTATACACTGAGGGTATGTATAATATAAAATGAGGGGATAGGTATAGCCTGAGGTTATTGAAATAATAAAGCATATGATAAATGGATTCTTTGAAGATGTTCCTCATTGATCAGCTCTAGAAATTTTCTCTTTTAAGTTTCTTTGATTTGCTAGTGAGAATTTCTAGTTAAATGGTCTAGTTGTGTTTAAGTGTAGAAGAGCTTGATAAAATCAAGGCTCGCCACAAGTAGATTTCCTTTCAAGTTCCTTAGAGTGATGTTACTATAAAGGAATAATGCACTAAAACCTGTTCACTTTCTTTCTCCATTTGTGATGGTCCCTAGGATTCATGAAATCGTGGTTAATCTTTCTGCTTCCTTTTCCTTTCATTTAGTCCCTCCCCAATCCCTGGATCATCTCCCCTGGAGTATAGTATTTCCAGGCTGTAGCCCCTCTGTCAGGCTGCGGGCCCTCACCCTGGTCTCTCTCATCAGCAAGGGCCACGCCTCTTCTCCCCAGCCATTCTCCATTCCAAGCTCAACTTCTGGGAAGTTTTCATAATGCCATTTCTTCAGGTAGTTTTTCTTTTTTTTTTTTTTTTTTGCAGTACTGGGGATTGAACCCAGGGGCGTTCTACCTCCGCGCTACACCCCTAGCCCTATTTTTTATTCTTTATTTTGAAACTGGGTCTCATGAAGTTGCGGAGGGCCTCACTAAGTAGTTGAGGCTGGCCGCGAACCCGGATCCTCCGGTCTCAGCCTCCCAAGTACTGGGATTACAAGCGTGCGCCACCACGCCCGGCTCTCAGGTAGTTTTTCTAATGCCATCATTCTCATTCATTCTCTCTCTCTCTTCCTCTCCCCTCCCTCCCACCTTCACCAACAACTAATCTTTCAACATAAATGGATTTCACTGTGCCTTTTACATATTCAAGTACCAAATGTTTATGAAAGGATTGATGGAAGTCACGTGACTTTTGGGAACACCATTTGGAGGGCCGCAGCATGGCCATTGCTTTGGGTCCAGGGTGGCAGGAGACCCCATGGGGTTATGTTTTCAGGATCAAGCCCTGACAGGAGATGATGATGGCTTCAAGCAGGATCCAGGCAGTGGAAATGGAGAGAAATCAATGATATTGCAGTCCATTTAAGGGTCTTGTGTAGGTCCCCTATTCCAACCTTTTCCAGACTATCAGTAAGTGTCTCCTCAAACATTTGCCTCCAAATTCAACTTAAAACACATCTCTACTAGATATATGACCCATCACTCTATCTCTACAACTTGTGGGAAGACCTAAACACCCCAGTCTCACTTTTTTTTTTTTTGGCGGTACCGGGGATTGAACCCAGGGATGTTCTACCTCCGCGCTACACCCCCGGTCCTATTTTTTATACTTTATTTTGAAACTGGGTCTCACGAAGTTGCGGAGGGCCTCACTAAGTAGCTGAGGCTGGCTGTGAACCCGGATCCTCCAGTCTCCGCCTCCCAAAGTACTGGGATTACAAGCATGCGCCACCACGACCGGCACTTTTTTTTAAAATCTGTAAAGTGGCCTACTAATATGACTTGCTTCATAGGATTGTTTTAAGGCTTAACTGAGATATGCTTTATAATGTTAAACACAGTGTCTGGCCCCAGTAAACACATAATAAACCTTAGTCACTGCACTACTACTACTGCTAATTCTATGACTGAGTCTTTCCTGATTCATCTGCAGCTCTGAACCCTGTTTTTTATGCCTTCAGCTATAGTTACTCGATCATCAATTCATATTCATGAAACAGAATTAAGTAATTGGGTAGCTCAAAGAGATCTCAGGAATTATCTTGTCTAAGCCACTTACTTACAGATTTAGCAATGTGGTACCAGGTTGGGGAAATGACTTCAGGCTCAAATAGTTCACAGTGGTAGATTCCAAACTAGTGCCCAGTCCCCCAACTCCCTGGGCTGTGGGCCTCTTTGTATGTTTGTTGTGCTATATCTGCTTAACTAAACGTTAAGCATCTTAAGGGCCCTGTCCGTCCTCTGGTGTTTGCCCATTGCTCAGCAGGAAGCCTGCCATCCCAGCACCCGCTGTCACGCTGGTGGAAATGACATTTCCTGCTTTAGGTTACAAATTAGATTGAATGAATTAATGGACTAAACCATTTTTTCAATTCCTGCTCATCATATAATGAGAAAGGTTACAATGCCCTAGATGATTAATAATTGATCTCATACTCATTATACCAGGAGTTCAAGGTCTTTTGAAAATAATGGTCAAACACTCTTGGTATGTCGGAATTCCTTGGGCAGTTCTGAGGGCTGCAGTGATGTGGTCATGGTACCTTTGAAAGTACTGAGGCAAGCACTTCCAGATAGGCTCTTTCTGCTTACTGGGCTCTAAGGGAGAGTCAGCTTGTTTACTCCTTAGTTCTTATAGTCGCCCTGGGCAACCAGACTCATCAGGGGCACCTGTCCCACCACAGGTGAAGATGCTTCCAGCAGGTCAGGTTACCTGAGATGTCAGAGATGAGGCCTAAGAAAGAACCCAATGGGGGAATTCTTCCCTCTGGAACCCTTTTTTTTTTCTGGTACTGGGGATTGAATTCAGGGGCATTCCACCTCCAAGCCACACCCCCAGCCCTTTTAATTTTTTATTTTGAAATAGGGTCTTGCTAAATTGCTGAGGTTAATCTCAAACCTGTGATCCTCCTGTCTCAGCCTCCCAAGTACTGGGGTTACAGTCATGCGCCAGCACACCTGGCTCCATCTGGCACTCTTAAAATTTTTAAAAATCTTATGTAATCTATTCTCCATTGTCTTTTTTCTGATCACATAATAATAAGCATCCCTCTGTATCCAAAGAAAACAAAGCCAGCCCTTTGAGTAGGGACTGTGATGTATATTTGAAATCCGCTAAGGGAGGAGATGGTAAATGTTTTCAACACACACACACACACACACACACACGGAAAACAGCATGCAGGGTGCTGTTATTTGAGGTATAGGTGTGTTAACTAACTTGGTGGAGGCGATCATTATACACACATATCTCATACCATTAACTTATGCTCCTTAAATTTATGTAAGTTTGTCAATTATACCTCAATAAGGCTGGAAATTTTTTCAAAACTAACATTAAAAATTTTAGAAACTTGCCAGGCGTGGTGGCGCACGCTTGTAATCCCAGTACTTCGGGAGGCAGAGACCGGAGGATCGGGGTTCGCGGCCAGCCTCAGCTCTCTCTCTCTCTCTACTTAGTGAGGCCCTCCACAACTTCGTGAGACCCGGTTTCAAAAAAAAAAGTATAAAAAAATAGGGCTGGGGGTGTAGCGCGGAGGTAGAACGCCCCTGGGTTCAATCCCCGGTACTGCAAAAAAAAAAAAAAAAATAGAAACTAAGCATAATCCAGGCATGGTGGTGCACACCTGTAATCCTAGTACTTGGGAGGCTGAAACAGGAGGATTGCAGGTCCAAGGCTGGCCTTAGCAAGTAGCAAGACTCTCAGCAACCCAGCGAGACCCTGTTTGAAAAAGAAAGTAAAATAGGGCTGGGGGTGTAGCTCAGAGGCAGAAAGCCCCTGCATTCAATCCCAGTAAAAAAAAAAAAAAAGAGCTAAACATTCTTCTCAAGTGATCTAATTGCAATCTTAAAATGTTAACTTTCCTGTTGACCTCAGTGCCCAGTCGAAGAGGTGAACTTTGCTGGCTGTTAAACTCAGCATCCCAGAGTGGATGGTTTTGAAATTCTCAGTAAGAAAATAAACACATCCATGTGTCTACTTGGGACACTTAAGAATAAAGGATTTTTAAGTGTCATCCATATATCTGTTCTTATACCCTTCACCCATCAGTCTTTCTTATTCTCACTTTCACAATTTAATTGTAAATTTAATTCTTCCTTTATTTCTTTTTCTCACCTGTTCTTAACAGTTTCTCCTGAAAAACGTTGCCCTGTTGTATGTGTGTGTGTGTAGGGGGTCTACTGAGAATTAAACCCAGGGACATTCTACCTCTGAGCTATATCCCCAACCCTTTTTTTGTTTGTTTGTTTGTTTGTTTGTGTGTTTGTTTGTTTTAAACAGGGTCTTGTTAGGTTGCTGAGAGTCTCCTATGTTGTTGAAGGTGTGGCTGCCCTCTACCCTGCTTCTGTCTCAGCCTCCCAAGTACTGGGATTACAGGCGTGCACCTGACCTTTTTTTTTTTTTTTCCAGTACTGGGGATTGAAACCAAGGGTGCTATATCCACAGTCCTTTTAAAAATTTTATTTTGAGACAGGTCACACTAAGTTCTCCATGTTGGCCTCAAACTTGTGATCCTCCTTCCTCAGCCTTCACCCCCCCCCAATTATAATATCAACTAAAAGAAGAAAAAAGAATTACTGTCATCTTATTCTTATTATATCTAACTCATAGACTACCATATTTTTTAGAATAATGGAAATTTAGAATAGAAAGTATCCTTAGAGAGTAACAATTTCAGTACAGGGTTTTTGTTTGGTTTGGGTTTTTATATTTATTTATTTATTGGTACTAGGGATTGAATCCAGGGGCATTCTCTGAGCCACACCCCCACCTTTTTATTTTTTTTTATTTTTAAGTAGGGTCTTGCTAAATTGCTAAGGGTCTTGCTAAGTTGCTGAGGCTGGCCTTGAACCTGGGATCCTCCTATCTCAGCCTCCCAAGTACTGGGATTATAGGCTTACACCGCCATGCCTGGCTTTGGTACAGTTTTAAGTAACTAGGATGTTTTATGAATGACTCATTTTAATTCAGTAAAGAAGTTTTATTTAATTTGTCAAGAAAAGTTGTTGAAGCCTTGGAAATGAACCAGAAAGATCAACAAGTGTCCATTAAATCAGTGCTGGAATTGTCTAGCCGAATCCCCGGGGATCAGCTGATTTCATGGGGTATGTACTCTTGATTGGCTTTGACAAGGCCATTTCACAAGTCTTCCATGATAGACTTCTACTCTTACAGAAAACTGACGAAAATGCAAATGTCTCTTGTCCACAGCAAGGCAAATGATTTGTGCTCATGGTGATTGCAAATGTCCAGTAGAGAATAAAAATATCTGTAAGTCGATTTCTCATTGGGATCACTTTAATATCTTATTGGTTCTCTCATTAATCAGTGAATTAAGTAAAATCTTTGACAGATATTCATTTTGTGTTTATGCAGGAATTATGATTTCACCATTTTGAAAATATGCTTTAAGGGAACTTTGTCCTGGAAAATATTTATGATGTACTAATTGCTATTTTACTGTTAGTAAATAGAATATAGTATACTCTATTAGGATTTTAAAGTTTTTTTTAGTGTTTCAGGATTTTTATAACACACACCAATTTACAGCTGTGTAACTAGAAGAGGTAGCACAATGGTTGGACACAGGGGTTTAGAAAGATGCTGAGTCAACATCCTGGCTCTGCCCTCTGTCAGCTGTGCGCTCTCCAGCTAGTTACTTTCCTCCTTGTGATTCAGTGTCTCCATGTTTAATCTGAGTTTGATGTGAGAATTAAATGAATAAATATATGTAAAGCCTTTGGGACAATTACATATTATTTTACTGTGACTTATATTATGTCATTCTCAAAAGCAGTGTCTTACCAAGCAATATAGATCCCTTTTACTTCTGAATGTGCCACTTTGACATGAAGAGAGACAGAACCTTTTATTTTTTTTTTATTTATTTATTTTGGCGGTACTGGGGATTGAACCCAGGGGCATTCTACCTCTGAGGTACATCCCCAGCCCTATTTTTTTTTTTATTCTTTACTTTGAAATAGGGTCTCACTAAAGTTGCAGAGGGCCTCACTAAGTAGCTGAGGCTGGCTGCGAACCCGGATCCTCTGGTCTCAGCCTCCCAAATACTGGGATTACAAGCATGCGCCACCACGCCTGGCAGACAGAACCTTTAAAACCATGTGAGCCGTTTCCCATCTGCAGGCAGCCCGTTGGGTGTCGCTTGTGCTAGGTCCCAACATGGCTTCGATGACATCTTTACAGTGAGTCACCTTGGCTAGTCTGAACTACATTTCCAAGATTTCCCGTGTGTTTCTGGTTAGGGTGGGCCACAAAGGGGGATTCTTGCAAGATTAGGGGGAGGCCAAGGGAGAGAGCAGCCTTTGGCAGTGGACGCACACACACACTGTGGCTGATCTGCTGACTTGCCTTCTTGGACCGAGGCACAGCTAGGCCTATGGATACTCTGCCTCCTCTGAATCATTCCTCAGTTTTTCTGAACACATGTGCATTTAGATCCATGACAGAGGCCCCAGCTTCTGCAGGATCCTCTCATTACCAAGAGCAGACACAGATTTCAGACCATCCTTGTGGGTGGGCTCCAGTCTGTTTGTGTGAGTTTCCCTTCCTGCCAATCTACCCTGTGAACATCAAGATCCAGCATTAGACACAGACACATAGCCCTGCAGAGACCACCTACCTGGTCCTCTTAATTACATAAAGCAATCCCCTGTAACAAATCCCTTCATATGCATAGTGTGTGTGTGTGTGATTGTCTACCAATTCTACTTCTCATGATGAACCCTGGAAATTTTGGTACCGGGAGTGGGGTAATGACAAGCATGTTTTCAATTATGTATCCATTCGTTCAACACAAATGGAATCCTACTACACATGTAATCATGTAATTTGCCTTTATCACCTAAAAACGTTTCATAGCATCTTGTTCCATGTATCTCATCCATTTTTAATGGCTACATCATCCTCTTTTAATTATGTACCATAATTTTATTAATAAAGTACATAATAGCATTCAGTTCACTTCTAATGAGAATACCGGCAACAAATACTTTTATACACAGGTGTCTGCATACTTTTCTGAATACACTCTTAGGACAAATTCCCAAAGGGGAAATTGTTTATTCAAATGATATGCACAATTACATTTTTTATTCATTTCATCAGAGTAGTTGTTCCAAGTTACTCTCCTACCAGCTGTGTATAAAAGGGATTGATTCTTCCCATTCCCTTGACATTTTAAATCAGGGTATCTCCCACTGGATTTCATTGGATTTTAGTGATATGTCTTGTGAACTGATTTAGGTTTACAGTTTCTTTTAGAGATCTCTAATAGCCATTTCTCCTAAGCCAATGGGCTGCTTTCCTCTTCAGATGACATCTCTGTAACTGACTTCTGAACTCTTTGAGGCAATGACTGATCTAGATACCTGACACACACAACTTAGAGGAGGAAGGATTCATTGGGGCTCATGGTTTTAGGTTTCAGTTCATAAGGCTGGATCCAAAGCATAAACAGAGGCAGCGGCAGAGTGCATGGAGGGACACTGCTCTCACATCATGGAGGCTGGAAACAGAGAGAGAAAGGGGAGGTCATGAGGGTCATATATAGTCCCCAAGGCCACACCTCCGATGGCCCACCTCCTCCAGCCATGTTCCATTGACCTACGTTACCACACAGTACATCCATCTACAATATTAATCCATCAGTGAATCTATCCACTGATGAGGTTAGAACCCTTATGATTCAATTATGTCACCTCTGAACATTTTTGCACTGCCAGTACATGGGCTTTCCAGGTGACTGTCTATATCCAAACCATAACAGTGACTGAAGCCAGACCACCTCCAGGTCATTCCATCTCTGGCCCTTCAGGTCTGGGCTCATAGTGAGGAAGCAGCTCAGTGCTAGCTGCGGATGTTTTCTGCAAGCAGCTTGCTTGTGGGTAGTGCTGATGTGCTTTCATTCACCACTGTTTGCTAAGTGCTAAAGTAATTGGAGATCTTCAGCAGAAAATTCCTGCTGACTGAGAGAGGCTGAGCTGCTGAAATCCTTTAAACCCCCACAGCACTTACTCAGAACTCTCTGAATATACTTAAAGTATCTCTTGGAGGAGGCTAAGGGGAGACTGGAATTATTACAGGAGTCTACCCAGATGGCAATGCTCCTGTAGTGTTTGTTTTTTCATTCTGTTTAAAAGGTTGTTCTCACAATGCAGGTTTGGAGGTAATGAGGGGTCTCAGTATGGCATAATCCATTTTAATTACAAACCGTAAATATCCATTATAATCTTATCTCACCCATATTCTCCTTTTCTTTTCAAATATAAAAGAAAACAACCCTCCTCTTAAAAAAAAACTATGCAATTTACTCCACTACAAGTGTACCAGTTGAAATGGCTTTGGCCCATGACTTATTGCCTTTATTTCTCAATCCTGGTCCTTGGTTCACGTGAAGAAACTCCATCTCCTTTCTGTAGATATTCACATGCATGAGAATTCACATAAGCAACTGCAGAGTTTCAGCGAGGGAAGGGTTAAGGAGGAACTGGTTCATCCATGATTAAATTGAAGCAATGAACTGATGGTTTCAGGGCTAACATTAGATCAATAGGTTTAAGAGGTTTTATGTCTTGCTTGGAGATCACAAAGAATAGTAGGACTGGTGAACCGGAAGGCTAAAAATTAATTAAAATAATGGGTATATGGCAAAGACATAGTAGCATTCAAATAACTTTATTTCAGAAATGTGAAGCAGAAGGAGTTTTTTCAAGGGAGGTTTATTTAAAAGACTTGGGAAGCGCTGCGGTTCTGAGTGGCTCTTTGGATGGGAGGTTGCTGTCTAATTAGTAAAATAAATTTTAGGGCGCATAACTGGGCGAATGTGTTTGTGTACTGGCAGCCAGAGAGGTACAAGTGCCTCTTCTTATTAACAAAGAAAGCTCCTCTCTCATTCAGAGTCACTTGAAGCATTTTTTGGTTTCCCTAAAAATTTCTAGTATTCAAATGATCCAGAATTGAAATGCTTTTTGTCTCTAACACTTTTCCTACTGAGCAGTGCCTTTACGAGTTGCAATCTGTCCACAATATCAATTCTCTTTAAGAGAGAGAAATGTTGTCCATAGAAATAAAGCGGATCTCTCCTTTTCAGACATGCCGTGCCAGGCAGCTGGTGGCCAGCTCGGGGACAAAGAAGCTTCTCTCTACTGTTGTCTTGGTTTCTTGGCTGTTAATAAGTGCTGTGGTTTGGATCTGAAATGCTCCCCCGAGGCTCATGTGTTAAAGACTGGCTCCCCAGAGTGGCGTTCTCAGAGGAGTGGGTCCTTCAGGAGAGGAGGTGGGCCTGGGGGAGGTCTTCTGGTCATCAGAGGTGTGCCCTTGTAGAACCCTGGTCGTTGTCATCTTCTTCTTCTTTCTTCTCCTTCTCCTTCCTCCTCCTCCTCCTCCTCCTCCTCCTCCTCCTCC
>PVJS01054867.1:0-12825 GCA_004027185.1 Glis glis | reverse complement strand
CATTTTTATATTGTTAATGGCTACTGTATAAGAGGTAAAACTGATGTTATATCCTATCGCCTTGCTGAACTTATTTATTAGTTGTAATAGTGTTTTAGTGGATTCCTTAGGGTTGCCTAGGATCACATTATCTGATAATAGAGATAGTTTCACTTCTACTTTTTGTGTGTGTGTGTGTGGTACTGGGGATGGAAACCCAGGGGCATTTTGCCTCTGAGCTACATCCTCAGTCCGATATTTTATTCTTTATTTTGAAACGGGGCCTCCCTAAGTAGCTGAGGCTGGCCTTAAGCCGGGATCCTCCTGTCTCAGCCTCCCAAGTACTGGGATTACAAGCGTGCACCACCATGCCTGGCTCACTTCTACTTTTCCAACCTGGATGCCTTTTATTTCTTTTTCTTGTATGATTGCCCTGGATAGACCCTCCAGGACAATGCTGAATGCAATGGCATGAGTGAACATCCTTGTCTGGTACTTGACTATTATATCATAATAGTTGTGCATTTTGTATAAATAACACTTTTTCAAGTTGGGGAGTTCCCTTCTATTCCTATTGTGTTGAAATTTTTTTCCATGAAGGGGTCTTGGATTTTGTCAAATGCTTTTTTCTGTGTCTGTTGAAATGACCATGTGTAATTGTCCATTATTCTATTAATAGGTGTATTATACTGATTGCTTTTGATATTATACTGATTGGTTTTGATATACATTTTATATGACGTTTAATTACAATTTGAGAAGCATACAAGACCAACAGAGTTGTATTGCCTATTTGCAATCCTGGCTCTAATTTGTACCTGTACATTGGACAAGAACAGATGGCAAACTGAGATGTGACTGTAGCCATGTCTTCAGATCACAAACAAATATTTTTAAAACATTATGTTTGTTTTAATATATATTAAATTAATGTTCAACATGAACTCTTTATTGTTGTTTGTTATTATAATCATATTTTCTTTTTTATACTTTTATGGATACATTCAAATTATACATCATAGTGAGATTTGAAGTGATACAGTTATTCATGAACACATCACTTGGTGTATTTAACCTTATAATCACATTTTCAATTTTTGACAATATGAATATCAACTAAAATAGCTCTTTATAAACTAAAAGAAGTTCAGTGCATAATATTTCTGATTTAGAACATATTGCAAAAATGACCTGTACCAGACTTTGGGTAGATCAAAAGTTACTTAATGAGAAAAACATATATGAACCTGAAAACTTTTTTTCCACCATAAAAAGCAACAGTAATGGTATTGATAATATTACTTGCTAACAATTTTCTGAACCTGCTACTCAGCTAAGCGCATTCTTGCAACAATTTTATTTAAGTATCTTACTAGTCCTGCTAGCAACTCTGTTGCAAGGTAAAATTAGTATTCTATATTATAGTCAAGGAAACTAGGAGAGGATAAGTAACTTGCCCAAATCTGATTCACAGTACCCAAGTGACTCCAAAGCCATTTGGCTTTAACCATTTCTTATAGTTTGGGTACCAGAATTTAATTTATGTGCACACTCAAACTTGTTCATTTCCCCTTTTGAAATGAAATGGGACCAAAAATCCTGGAAGGTTATAGAATTTGCGGTGTTCTATTTGTTGACCAAATTCTGTTATCCAAGTACTCATTGAGTCCTTCCTGTGTGAATTTAGCCCATATGATGGACCTGATCTAATAATGGACAAGGTTGTAAGGAACTATTTTATACATAATTATGCAGTTAATGATTTTTTGAGTATGTTTGAGTAATTAAGTAGAAGCTTTTTACTGACAAAGTCAAACCCACCTTTAACAGGAAAAAAAAAAGTTATGCCAAAGTAGCTAATGATACATATGGGGGCATCGTGACTGGGTGCATTAAAATCACCATAGAGTTAAGCTCAACACCAGGGACCTTCCTGGAGTCCTGGCTCAAGACACTACACTCTCATGGCTTTCTGCTTAACTCTCCAGACATGATGCTGATTTCTGGGCCTCCTCGCAGCCCCTCAGCTTGAGCTCATAGTTTTCTCAGTCCTTCGTTCATCTCTTATCCTACAAAAGCTCCTCTCAGGTTGTAACCATCACAGCTAAGCAGATGGCTTGCAAATGCATAACTGATCAATCCATCCTTCTGTTGGGAAGGCCTACTTGAATGTCCCAGCCCTTCAAAGTCAAGATATCCACACTGGATCTAACTTTTCACATTTTTTTTTTCTTTTTAACAGCATGGCCTTCCTTTCCCCAGGTCCACAATGTCAGAGCCATTTCTTATTTACTCCTCCACATCCTGGGCTGAGTCTGCTCCCATTCCTCCACCAGTTGTCCAGAGGACTGGTCCCTCCCTTCCCTTGACATTGCTTCCTCTTACCCCCCACCTGCATGCGTGTTGGCAACAGCCTCCTGATTGACCTGTGCTGTGAAACCAAGAGGAATCCTCACAAAACTCCCATCAGGACAAAGTCCAGGGGATCGGAATGGCCGTTTGGCCCTGGGGATGATGTCCATGCTGGCAGTGGGAGGCGGGAGAAGGGTGGAGACAGCCCAACGAAATGCATAAAGAAAACAAACCTGATTTATACACATCTAGGAGAGACCTCACATTTCCTTCCTGAGGTCAGTTTCTCTCTGGTTTGGTATAAAACAGTCATAGGCTCTGGGAAGACAGCTGTTGGCCTCTCTCCTTGGGTGCGGAGCAGTATAGACACAAAGGATGCTGGCTTCCAGCTACAAGCTGAACATGAACAGCCCAGGCTGCCGGCACCTGCTCTCTGTGACCCCTGCTGAACTGCCGCCAGAGCTCGTGGTGCAAACCAGGGCTGCAGGCCCGAGAGTCTTGGGCACCTTCTTTCACTGCAGATGTGTCCTCTTACTAGAGGACACCGCAGGGCTCAGTAACAAATAAAGAAGAGTGCTCAGGAGCATGGGCTCTTGAAGCCAGATGGACCCAGGTTCAGATCCCCACTTAGCCACTTGCTAGTTGCTTAACCCTGTAATGAACCTCTCAGAGCAGAGTATACCATGGGTCGACTTCCTGTGAACTCCTAGCTAGGAGCACAAAACATCACTGGGATGATGGAGCAAATCAATATTCCTAAATCCTCACAAGTGAAATATCTTATGTATGTCATTTGCACACCTCTGAGGTTGGAAGGGCAGTGGGATCACCAAGTAGACTTCTCCTCCTCCTCCTCCTCCTCCTCCTCCTCCTCCTCCTCCTCCTTTCTCCTCCTCTTTTTTTTTTTTTTGTGGTACTGGGGATTAAACTCAGAGGTGTTCTACCTCTGAGCTACACCCCCAGCCCTATTGAATTTGAAACAGGGTCTCACTAAGTTTCTGAGGGCCTTGCTAAGTTGCAAAGGCTGGCCTCAAACCTGCTATCCTACTGTCTCAGCCTCCCAAGTACTAGGATTATAGGCATGTGCCACCACAATTACCTGGTGGACTTCTAACAGCCTGCTAAAACAGGGTGTGTACTGAGCCTAATCAAAGGGCTTGAGTTTGTGGACTACAGCAGGCCAGTTTGGAGCCAGAAGAGAACAGCTCAGGATAACAGAGGGGCTTAAAGCTACCACTGATCTTTCCTCTTCTCATTCTCTTTACTGAAATTTGTAGAGGCACCAATTCAAAGTTTCTATTTTCTCATCTCTGAAATGGGGATCATAATTCTATGTTACCAGGTTGTTCTGAGACTTACACAGAGCATGCATAAAACACGAAGCACAGTGGCTGCGCCACTAATGGGAAGCCTGCGTGTTCCACATGAACTCCAGGCAGGTTGCCGTACACACTGGGCCTGTATTAATATTTACTTGTTTATAAGCACATGCAAGTTAGCAAAGGGGGGAAGTGGGTCATTAATACCCATGAGACAGGAGGCTCTCTCACTCCACGAAAGTCCAGATTACTCACTGATCTGTTCTTTCTTTCAGGGTGATTTCCTTCTCATCTATGCTTACAGATATAAATATAAAAATACAAGGTGGTTATATTTTCTGACAGCTGGTGGGTCATATTTAATTACCATGTGATCCTGAAGCACCCCATCCAGCTAGCCCCTCTAAAGGAACAGTCATCAACCAGAACTCCCTCTGGCCACTCTTGTTGGGGGCCATCTTAGCCCACTCAATGAGGTCACCATTTCGGACCAGCTTAACCATGTACACAGTACATACCAAGTGGAAATTGTCTGCACGCGGACAAGCTTCCTTGGACTGGATGGGACCGAAAGCTGGACTTTGATGACCTCCTATTCTCCCTGAAACATTCACCTTGCCACTCCCTAGTGTTAACTTGTGTTTGCCACTCCCTGGTCTTAACTTGTGTTTGCTACTCCCTGGTCTTAACTTACGATCTTCTTCCCGTTTGCTTTGTTTGAACCTCTGTATAAGAAAGGCCTTGCCTACATAAGGCAGGAGAATTTGTCATCTCTATCTCTTCCCCGACCCCCCAGATTATTAAATGTAATTATTTTGCAAATTATTACATCAGACTTTGTGTCATTTTCGTGTGAGAAGACTACTGATCAGGAAGCTGCCTGGTGCAGCAACCTTCTGTGGCTGGAACCACATAACAATCTTCAGGAAGGTGTCTCGTGCAGCGACCTTTCATGGCAGGAACCACCGAATAGTTATTAGGGAGATGCTTAAAGCACCAACCATCTGTGGCGGGACTATGGAGCAAGCAGTGTTTGCCAGAGCACCCCAATACACTCTGAGTGGGTTTTATTTTATTTTTTGGGGGGGAAATAGTTTCTTTTTAAAATACTTTTTTTGATGCATTGTAATTATACATCATAGTAAGGTTCAAAGTCATACAAACAAACATGCACTCAGGTCTTGGCGAGTTTCCCTTCAGGTCCCACCCTGCTACCCAGCCCTCCCCTTACATAATAGTGAGGTTGGTAGTGATGCCTTCATACATAGGCACAGCATAACTTGAACTGCTTCTTTCATCAGTTCCTCCTTTCCCCCTCTCCACTTCCCTCCCCCATCCCCTTCCACCCTTCTACTGGTCTCTCTCCTCAATTATCTAAAATCCCTTTTGTTTCCTATTTTCTCTCTAGCGTCCACATATGAGAGAAAACATTAGACCCTTGACTTTCTGAGGCTGGCTGATCTCACTTAGCATAATATTCTCTAGTTCCATCCATTTTCCTCCAAATGATATAATTTTGTTGTCCTTTATGGCTGAGTAAAATTATATTATGTATATATACCAGAAGAATAAAAGATCCAAAAGCAAATCCTGACACAGCAATTTGATTTTCAACAAAGGAGCCAAAAACATGCTGGAGAAAAGACAGCTTTTTCAACAAGTGGTGCTGGCAAAACTGGATAGCCATTCGGACAAGAATGAAATTAGACCCCATTTCTCACCCTGCACAAGAGTCAGCTCAAGATGGACGGAAGACCTAGAAATTAGATAGAAACTTTGCAATTACTAAATGAGGGCATATAGGCAGTGGTACAGACTTCCTCAATAAGACCCCAAAAACTCAGGAAATAAAACTGAGAATCAATAAATGGGATGGCATCAAGTCAAAAAGCTTCTGCAAAGCCAGGCGTGGTGGTGCACGCTTGTAATCCCAGTACTTGGGAGGCTGAGACAGGAGAATCGCAGGTTCGTGGCCAGCCTCAGCTATTTAGTGAGGCCCTCTGCAACTTAGTGAGATCCTGTTTCAAAATAAAGAATAAAAAATGGCCTGGGGGTGTAGCTCAGAGGTAGAATGCCCCTGGGTTCAATCCCCAGTACCGCAAAAAAAGAAAAAAGCTTCTGCATAGCAAAGGAAACCATCATGAGTTTGAAGAGAGCCCACCTTTGCCAGCTACTCCTCTGATAGAGAACTAATATCTAGAATATTTAAAGAACTTTAAAAACGTAACACTAAAAAGACAAATAACCCAATCAAAAAAGGGGCATCTGAGTGGGTTTTATAGTTGATGACTACAGATCCCAGGCTCCAAAGAGAACCCTCAGCATCTTCTCAATGGAAGGGGCTTGAAGTTTTAAAGTTGATCATGAGATTGAATGAGGCAAGCAATTGGCAATGGAAGGCAGGGGAGAAAAGATAACAATTGCATGATCAAGTGGCACAACCAGGACTCAAACCTAGGTTTTTATCCGGAGATTTTGTTTTTTAAAAATGCAGGTCCTGGCTGGGTGTGGTGGCGCATGCTTGCAATCCCAGTACTTGGGAGGCTGAGACAGGAGGATCGCAGGTTGGCAGCCAGCCTTAGCTACTTAGTGAGGCCCTCCCCAACTTAGTGAGACCCTGTTTCGAAATGAGGAATAAAAATTAGGGCTGGGGGTGTAGCTCAGAGGTAGAATGTCCCTGGGTTCAATCCCCAGTAATACACACACACACACACACACACACACACACACACACACACTGCAGATCCTGACTCATGAGGTCTCAGGTGAGGCCATGCTTCCAGTTGCAAGAGGGTTGGTACTGGTAAAGCACTTAGAACAGGGTATAGCCTCTAGTGTCTGATTCAGTAAATGGCAGTAATTATTGTCATTGATGGTACTTTCGGTGACTGAGTGGTACATAGCTCTCAGAAATTCCAAAGTGGTACTTGGGATTAGAAGTCAGTGTTCTGTGAACCTGACTGGCTCAGATCAGTGCCCCATGGTTCAAGTGGGCTGGGTGGACTGACCACAGCCAGCCTTTGAAGCCATCTTCTGGGCTGAGGATTAGAAACCTCAAGGTAAGGTGGGATCGATAGGGATAAAGGGATCGAGAACCTGGAGCCCTCCACAGGGAGGTCAGAGGTTCTGGAGGGGACATGGCAGCCGCGCCTGCAGGCTTTCCTCAGACATCAGGTATAATTTCTCCAAGACGTTCAGGGGGGAAGCAAGGAAGAGAATAAGAAGCAAAGTGCGACAGATGGACTCCACTGACGAGGTTGATCCCACTTCTGATAAACAAGGGAATACGCCTGCGCTTGGCTGACCACGTCTGTCTCAGTGTGTCTGTGTATCCTTGCCTTCCCCAACTTTCTCTTTCCCTTCTTCCATCCTCCCCTTCCATCCTTTCTCGCTTTTCTTCTGAAAGGAAAATGTTAGCCTCTTGTGGCTGGGCTGGAGACAGAGGAAAGGGATTTGTCTGCCTTATGCAGCTGAGGCAGCTGAGAAGGCTAGAGGAGCTTCTAGGGCAGGTGAGCTGCTGACTGTGGCTGATACACCTTGGAACGGTGGTAAGGGCTGGACGTGAGTGGGAGAAACAAACCCAGGGAGAGCTGCTGTACTGGGTCCCTGTCCTCCTAAGGTTTACCTTTGGCCCAACTGGGAGGACCCTCCATGTCCCCTTCCCTGCCAAACCAGACCCCACTGGCTCCCTTCCCATGACCCATCCTGCAGCCAAGTCTCTGTTCCTGCTATTTCTGAGCATCTTCTTTGCTCCATCTCCACTTTTTTTTTTTACAATGTTCTAATACTTTCTATTCATTAATTCATTAATTTTATCCCATTATAATTTTCCTTCTTAAATATTCTTATAACAGTGCATTGTAATCACATATCACAGTGAAGTTCAGAGTGATGGGGACACACATGCACACAGCACTTTTCTTTTCTTTGGTTTTTTTTTTTTGCGGTACTGGAGATTGAGCCCAGGGGCATTCTACCTCAAGGTTACACCCCCAGCCCCATTTTTTTATTCTTTTTTTTTTTGTGGTACTGGGGATTGAACCCAGGGGCATTCTACCTCCGAGCTACACCCCCAGCCCTATTTTTTATACTTTATTTTGAAACTGGGTCTCACAGCTGAATTCTTACCTCTCACCCTGCACAAGACTCAACTCAAGATGGATCAAAGACTTGGAAGTTAGACCGGAGACCATGAAATTATTAGAAGAAGCCATAGGTCCAACACTCCATCATATAGGCACAGGTAGAAACTTCCTCAACATGACCTCCAAAGCACAGGAAATTAAAACAAGAATTAATAAGTGGGATAGCATTAAACTACAAAGCTTCTGCACATCAAAGGAAACCATCAAGAGCTTAAAGAGAAAGCCTACGGAATGGGAGAAGATCTTTGCAAGCTATCCTTCTGACAGAGGTTTAATATCTAGAATATACAAAGAACTTAAAAAACTTTACACTAAGAAAACAAACAATCCAATCAAGAAGTGGGCAACTGAAATGAATAGACACTTCACGAAAGAAAAGATACAAATGGCCAATAGATACATGAAAAAATGTTCAACATCATTAGCAATCAGGGAGATGCAAATCAAAACTACTCTAAGATTTCATCTGACCCCAATTAGAATGGCAAGCAGTAAGAAGTCAAACAACAACAAATGTTGGCAAGGATGTGGGGAAATTGGGATTCTTCTACACTGTTGGTGGGATTGCAAACTAGTTCAACCACTATGGAGATCAGTGTGGAGATTCCTCAGAAAACTGGGAATGGATCCACCATATGACCAGGCTATTCCACTACTGGGTATCATAACAAAGGGATTGAAACTAGAAAACAACAGTAATATATGCATACCCATGTTCATAGCAGCACAATTCACAGTGGCCAAATTATGGAACCAACCTAGATGTCCACCAACAGATGAATGGATTACAAAATTATGGGAAATATACACAATGGAATTCTACTCAGCAATAAAGAAGAACAAAATAACAGCATTTGCAAGAAAATGGAAAGATTTGGAGAACATTATGTTAAGTGAGATTAGCCAATCACAAAAAAAGAAGAGACATATGTTTTCATTAATATGCACAACCTAGGGAGTAGTGGGGACACAAAGGGACTCCAATGACAACAGAGAACCCTCAGTGGTGCAAGGGAAGGGGTACAAGGGAAGGGGAAGGGCAAGAAAGAAGTGAATCTATGGAATTACTATCATAAACAATGTGTACATATGAGATTATACCAATATCATTCTCAGTGCTACATGCGGGGGGGGGCAGGGGGGAGGGACACTAAGAGCTGTGTGCATGTATGTTAACACCAAACTGAAAATAAAAAAAAAATACTGCTGAGCCAAAAAAAAAAAAAGAAAGAAAGAAAAGAAACCGGGTCTCACAAAGTCGCAGAGGCCTCACTAAGTAGCTGAGGCTGGCCACGAACTCGGATCCTCCGGTCTCCGCCTCCCAAGTACTGGGATTACAAGTGTGCGCCACCACACCCGGCTCACACATCACTTTTCTGAGACAAGTATCTGCATTGGCCCATATTACAGGTAAGATGACGACACTCAGGAAGAGAGGGGTCAAGTAGCCTGCCCCAGATCTTGCAGCGTGTATGTGGTAGGGCTGGGATTTAGCTTTATCTGTCACTAAACCCCACATTCTTAATCACTAATCTTTGCCTCGTGTGTATTGTGCTACAATGCAACCACTTGCTCACATGTCTGTCTCTGTGTCAACTAAATCAGGAGCTCCTAGAGTTAAGAATGGTGCTCCCCCGCCCATTGTTTCACCCCTGGCTAGACCAGGGCCATGGCAGGAGCTCTGTGCATGTTTTCTGTATTGTGCTGTATTACACTGATTTCCTAAGGTAGACCCGAGACAGGATGGGGGCTCAAGTTCAGGTCCAGAATAGTTCAGAACGGGCCTCTGTGAGCTTTGGATGTGTAACTAACTAGGGCTCAGTTCTTAGCTGTTCTGTGCCTTGGCTTCCTATCTCAATGTCTATCTCCACCTCTTAATAAATTGCAAACATCAGGGAGCGAGGGTCTTGCTTTCTTCTTCCATACGGCTCCCTTCACTGTCCCCAAACATGGCACTGTGTCCAGCTCACAGCAGGCAGCAAAGTGATTACTTATTGAATTCACAATTCTCTAATCTGCCTCCCCCATTTTTAACAAACAGCATAGGAAAAGAGTCTGAAAATGAGGCCACTTAACTCTTCTGGGGAGAGAGACACCAAGTTATGCTACACTATGCATATAGAAAACTAAACTCTTAAGCTGGAAAGAGTAACAAAGGACATTGAAAATAGAAATCGAGGTTGGGAATTTACCAAGACCCTGGCCATGGAAAATATGAATGCTCTCTGGAACCTTTCCAACCCAGTTCCTGAATTTATAACACACTTCCAATAGGTCTATCTCGGGCTTTAACATCCCATTTGCAGGGGGAAAAAAAGAGTTTTGTGTATGTTACAGGTTCAGAACACAGGCCATCTGTAGGTTTGCAACTGAGGTGTTAAGATATTTTGAAAAAGGACAAAGAGAAGCACATGTAAAGTTTCACTGGACTGGAGCTGAGCAGCCGAAACAAGACGTTAACCCCCTCGAAGACTGGAGGGCTCCAGCCTTCCCCCTTAGATATCTCTGAAAGGCGCCCAGCCAGTTCCAATCTGGGCAGGGGTTTGTTTATTCTGCTTGGTTCAAGTCAGGGCTACGGATCCCTAATGGTTTTGACGTCCCTAAAGGTTTTCCACATTTGGGCAAGATCTATGCTTTACGTAAGCCCCGGGGAGGCCTTGCTCCCGCCGCCCTGGCCGAGCTGACTGCGCCAAGAGCGCTCAGATGCCCTGACTCAGGGGAGACGTTCAGCAGCGCCTAGCCCTTGGCAGGAGCGCGGAGATTTTTTACAATGGTGCTGTGTCGTAGTAAAAATGCCTCCATTCTTAACCGACTGTAGTTTTTATTACATTTCATTTTTCTCCTGGTGATGCTGAATTTTCAAGACTAGTCCTTTTTTCTCCAATCACTGTCTCTTGCCAACAAAAACTAAGACAGTTCGCACTGGCTTCTGGCCCTTTATTTTGAGCACACCAATTCCTGACCCAGGCGTCATCACTCAGGTTTGTAATTGCCACCCTCCGCCCCACTGAGGGCGCCTCTGGGCTCTCGGCCCTCATGTGCCATTGCTGGACTGACTTTCCTAAAGTCAGACCTGCTCAGGAGTCTGCAGGGGCTCTCTGAAGTTTTAGGTCTGAGCATTCGCTTTGCTAACTCCAGCCACACCGACCATATGAGCCTTCCCTCTCACTCTGTCCTCATGGTCTCCCAGGCTCTGGGCACATTCCCGCCCAGCCCTCTCTCATGTACTTCCTCACTTGGCACGCCTTCTATATCTTCACCCACAAGCCTGTGCCAAGATGACTTGCGTGCGTTTACACCCCATCTTCCCCCGTGCCCCAACTCCTAGTCTAGTCTCCGGAATCCTTGAGCTGAAGTGCTCCATCGATGTGAGAACCCCAGAGTGGAATTCATGGCTCACACATGTGATGTGTGCAGGTCGGCAGGTAAAACAATGAGGCGGGGCCGGGTGTATCGAGGATGGGGCGGGTGTGTTTTATCTGAGGGGTTAGCATGGGTCACACCAGCCCATGGGGCCAAGGGAAGATGGTGGCCTAGGGATGCTGAAGAAGCCAGGACTCTACATCCTAATGCAAAGTCTCCCAAATTTTAAAACACTGCCGCTGTCAAAGAAAAACACATGGCCTGGATTTGGCCCATTAGGAATGAATTTTGCTCCCCTGACACAAGTATAGCAGAGTACTCACTGAGCTTGGAGTGGGGTGGGGGCCCATTTACAGTCCCCCCAGGCCCATTTTCAATCCCTCTTTCTAGTCCACACCCCAACCAAAGAGAGCTAAATTAATGATATCTGGGTCTTTATTTCAGAATAATCATTTATTTTCAGATTCTGGATCATTGACAATTTTGAATGTTAATATTTTTATTTTGGGTACAAATAGAGTTTGAAGGGACTGTGCAGGTGGGGTATCTATTTTTTTTTCTTAATCTAAATCGTCCTTTTGAAACAAATGGTATCACTACTGCTTACCACGGTTCTGTTAAGGGTGTTAACAATGGCTTCCCATTGTCCCCAGATCCCTTAACAAGAGCCTGTATTATCTGGCAATTTGCTTTGCCTCTCTGTGCCTCAGTTTCTTCATATGTAAATATGTGAGACTTAAACCAGGTGTGGTGACTCACACCCATAATCCCAGTACTTGGGAGGCTGAGACAGGAGGATCACAAATTGGAGGACAACCTAAGCAAGTAGTGAGACTCTCATCAACCTAGTGAGACTGTTTCAAAACAAAAATAAAATAGGGCTGGGGGTGTAGCTCAGAGGTAGAATGCTCCTGGGTTCAATCCCTAGTACCACAAAAAATAATAATAAAAAAAACATGAGGCTTAAATTAGATAATAATTAAAAAAACCCCAACAACAACACTTGTCATAGTGCCTCATCCCCAGTAAGCATCCAATACCTGTGAGTATTTGTCATTCTGACTTCTCTAGGCTTTACTGACATAATGAACCTTCCTGCCTTCCACTCTTCACCCAACCCTGCACATTCCTGCCACCACCCGGCCTTTGCACACACAATCACTTCTGCCCAGACACTCATCCAGCCCCTCTTCTCCTAGTGACCATCATTCAGACCTTGAGCCCTCAGCTCCAGTGTTGCTGCCTCGGGCAACCTAGAGAAAGGTGCATGTGCTTATGTAGTCACTCCCGTCAACAAATATTTTCTGAGTCCTTTGTGTGGGCCAGGCAGCGTGTGGCTTCTTTTGCACAGTGGAATATATTCTCTTGGTCCAATGGCCAATAGGAGCTGCTTCTCCTGTTTGATTGACTCTGTGCTCTGTCTATGCAGCTGTAGGTGGGAAACCCCCCCAACTGCCCTCAAGGTACCCGTATTTGAGGATGAGCACAGCACTTCCACGATATCTGTGAAGTTCTAGGAGGTCTCTAGGGAAAAAGGCAGCAGGTGTGTGGGAACACGATCCCTTCTGTAGTCTGATGAATAAACCTGAGTACAAATTTTAGTGTCTGTGTTGTGATGTATGTATGTACACACACACACACACACACACACACACACACACACACAC
>PVJS01054866.1:0-12825 GCA_004027185.1 Glis glis | reverse complement strand
TGGATGGGTGATGGTTCCTTTTAGGAGCGCGGGTTTGGGAGCGTGTGTGTTGGCGGAGGGCGCCGAATGCTGGGCCGAAGGTGGTGGAGGGTGGGTGGGGTTGCTGAGTGGGACTCTGGAATCTTGTGGCCCGGCTTGTCCGAAGGGCTCCTTTCTCCCTGGTGCAGACACTTCTGCCCCTTGCTCCCCCCTCCATCCTCCTTGGGCACCCAGAGGCCCACCAGCTAGGATGGAGGACACCCGTTCCTCCCCTGGCACTGCTCGCTGGACAGGAAGCTTCATGCGGAGGCTGTTTCTTGTAGGAAAGGACCCCTCTGATCCCCCTGCAGCCTGGGCTCCGCCTGGAGGACCCTAGGCCCCTCCCTGGTTCTGGCCTCCTCCCTCCTGGATTTGGCTTCAAATCCTGGGCTGCAAACCTGCAGGGACAGATGGTTGCAGGTTGGAAGGGCAGGCTGCACCCCAGGGAGGTCAATCCCACTACAGGCAGGCCCTGGGCATATTCCTGGTGTGTAGACTGCAGAAACCCAGGACTGACCCCAGCAGGAAGATAGATCTGGGATATCAGAATAGATGCAGAGGTCTTCTTCACAAGTCTCTCCATGCCAGTCTGTCCAGTTCACCAGTGCCCATTCACCCCCTAATCAGGGCTCTGGTTTGCTGCAGAATTGGAAACAGAGCTGCAGGCCTGACAGGTGCCCTGCCCGTCTTGGCTTGCATACTTCCAGTGACAGAGCACTTACTTCCTTATGCTGTGGGAAAGCTTCCTTATGTTAACTGGAGGTCTCTCCTTGGAGCTTCATTCACTTGTCTTCTTATTGCCTTCAATTTTGCCTTTTTTTTTTTTTAATGAAAGGGACCTGCAGAGATTTAAACATGGCTCTCCTGTCACCAACATAAACTGAGTGCCTTCTGTGTGCCAGGTACCGCCTCAGCACTTAGGGGACAATGGCTTTCTTGCTGAATGAACTTGAGCAGAGGGGCCATAGTTGGGATAGGACAGCATGTATTTAGAAAAACCATATGGCTAGTGTAGATGGTACTGAAAGGGAGTGTCATGGGTGACTTAAATTCAGCAAACTTTTATTTTGGAAAAGATGGGGGGGCAACTGTGGCCACCCTGTAACACATCTAGCCTTATGGTGGAAATTAACAATCAAATCATCAAAGTAGTATGAGACAGGATTTAATCATGGACACATATTATAATCTGTAGGGGCCTTTGGCTTGAAAGAGCCCTAGGAATCTCGGCTTTATTTATTGTCTTTTTGGAACTGGGGATCGAATCCAGGGCACTGCACTTGCAAGGCAAGAGCATTGCCACTGCGCTACATCCCAGCCCCTCTCCTGACGCAGACACATTTTAGAGGCAGCATCAAGGATATAGTCATAACTTGTACCTGAAAGAAAAGTCAGAATAGAGAAGATTACCAGGGCTCTGGCTGATGTGGTTAGGTGGATGGTGGTGCCTTTTATGGAGGTGAGAAGCACAGCAGGAAGAGGACATTGGGGGAAATGAATTAAGTTTTGGATTAGGCCCTGTGCATCATCCAGGTGGAGATGACCAAGATGCAGTTGGATATACAGGTCTGGAGTTCAACAAGAGAGTCTTTAAGCACAGGAGATAAATTTGGGGAGTTATTAGCAATTAAATGGTAACTGAAACCATGGGAAATAATGAGATTGCCCAAGAGGATTAGGAAAAGTGAGAGAACAGATCCTAAAATGAAACCATGTGAAAGTTGACATTTAAGGCCAGGTACCCTGGTACACACCTGTAATCCCAGCGACTCAGAAGGCTGAAGCAGGAGGAACCCAAGTTTGAGGCCAGCTTGGGCAACTTAGTGAGACCCTGTCTCAAAATAAAACAAAAAAATTTAAAGGGCTGGGGATGTAGCTCAACAGAGAAGAAAAAGTAAACATTTATTTAAGGAATGGGTGGTGGAGGAACAATCAAAGAGGCAAATGGAGAGCCCACAGTGAGTGGATCATGAAAACTTCAAGTACAGCCTCCGCCCTTTTGAGTCCTGCTCTCTTACCCAACTAATCTACATTTGTTAATTTTTCATGTTTCTATTCCTTTACTCACTGTTTACCAATGTGCCTACCAATCTCCTATTTGTCCCTCAAGACCCAGCTCAAATATCCCTTTCTCTGGCAGTCTTTTTTTATTCTCCACCAAATTAAATTCTTCCTGCCAAAGCAGTTTGAACATGTCAGTATCATGGTATTTATCACATTGTAGTTATGATTTATATGTCTGTTTCCTGCACTAGTCTAAATACTTGTAAAAGACAGGGAGCACATGTGATTTAGCCTTATGTCTCCAGTTTCCAGTCAAAGGGCCTGGCCCAGAATGTGCCCAGGGAAGTTTGATGATTGAATGGTTAATTCAACTACTAAGTCAGGCAGTAGTGGGAAATTGGTACTGTGAATTTCATCACTTTCCTTCCCTACCAGTCTTATTGAAAGGTTCCTTGGATTTGAGGACTTTATCTTATCCAAGGTTTCTTTTGTTCTAGAGAAAGCCCAAAAGCTGTAGCCTAAAGTCATTTTTTGCTGAGGTCTCAAGTGATCAAACATACCTGGAGGCTAGGGAGTAGAGGCTAGTAGTAGTAGAGTGAATCATTTTAGCCAGTGAGCCTAGCTGGCCTCTAATATACTTTGCAACAGTGCTTGGTCACCTCCACTCTAGGCTATGTAGATCATGTACAAAACTGGGAATCTTGTGAGGTTATTGGAGGAAGTAGTGAAGGAAACTAGATGTTGTCTGAGAATTTGGAGAAACTGAAAAGCCTTGAAATACATTTTTTGGTAGATGTCAAGGATCTAGCAGAGTTAGCATGGGCTGTCTTCATTAGTTCAAAATCAACCTCTTCCTTAACTCCCTGGATCTGAGCTGGTCATGGTGGCACACACCTGTAATCCCAGTACTTGGGAGGCTGAGACAGAAGGATTGCAGATTGCGGACTGCCAGCCTCAGCAACTTAGCAATACCCGGTTTCCAAATAAATAAGATAGAACTGGGGGTATAGCTTAGAGGTAGAATGCTTCTGGCCTCAATCCCCAGCAACACACACACACACACACACACACACACACACACACACCACACCCCCCTAGATCTGACTTCCTCTTCTCCAGCTCCAGGAAACTACACTCCTTGAGGTTAATTACAGCTTCCTGGGGCTTTAAATCATGGGGTCTCCCTGTGGCATTGCACAGTGAAGATCATTCCCTTGTTCGGGAAGCTCTTTTCTCTCCTGGCCTTCATATCTCTGTCCTGCTTCTCCTCCTCTGGCTGCACTTTCTCAATCTTCTTTTCAGGCTTTGCTTCCTGGGCCTGACTCTTAAATGTTGGCATTCCTTGGTGCTCAGTCACAGGCCCTCCTTTCTCATGTTCCCCTCTCTGGGTGATGTTATCCACTTCCGTGGCTTCAGGAACATCTCTATACCAGTGACAACCAAATTCATACATCCAGGTCAGATCTCCTTCCTAAGCTCCAGCCTACCTTTCCAACTGCCAACTGAACCTCTCCACTTGAACTGTGTCCCTTATGTACCCCAGATGGATCATATTAAACACTGAACTTATTACCCTCTCATCCAAACGGCTCTTCCAGTTTCCAAGGTAGACCACTAGAAATGATCTCTAATTCCTTCTTTTCTTGTAATCCCAGTACTTGGGAGGTTGAGACAGGAGGATTGCAGGTTTGAAGCCAGCCTTAGCAACTTAGTGAGGCTCTCAGCAACTTAGTGAGACCCTGTTTCCAAGTAAAAAATAAAATAAGCCGGGCATGGTGGTGCATGCTTGTAATCCCAGTACTTTGGGAGGCGGAGACCGGAGGATCCGGGTTCTCGGCCAGCCTCAGCTCGCACACACGTGTGCGTGCGCACGCTCTCTCTCTCTCTCCCTGTCTCTCTCTCTCTCTCCCTGTCTCTCTCTCTCTCTCTACTTAGTGAGGCCCTCCGCAACTTCATGAGACCTGGTCTCAAAATAAAGTATAAAAAAAAATAGGACCGGGGGCGTAGCGCGGAGGTAGAACGCCCCTGCGTTCAATCCCCGGTACCGCAAAAATAAATAAATAAAAAAAAATAAGTCTGGGGGTGTAGCCTGGAGGTAGAAGGCCCATGGGTTCCATCCCCAGTACCACACACACACAAAAGTAATTCCTTCTCCCCTGAGTCTTCATGTAAAAGCAACCAGTTTCCAGGGGTGATGGTATATGCCTGTAATCTCAGCTACTTGGAAGGCTAAGGCAGGAGGATCCCAAGTTTGAGGCTAATCTGGGCAACTTAGTGAGACTCTATAGCTCAGTGGTAGAGCATCCCTGGATTCAATCCCCAGTACCACCACCACAACAAAAAATCAACCAACCAGTTGCCAAGTTCTGTGTATTCCTCCCTATAAAATCCATTTCAACAAACCCTTTGCTACTCCCCTAATCAAGGCAATCTCTTAACCTTCCACTCTTCACCCTTTTAGACTATTTTCATATAGCAGTAGAAAATGTGCTTTGGTCACTCTGTGTTTAAACTTCTCCTCCCCCCAACCACCATCAAACTTTTCCTTCGCTCTTTGGATAAAGCCTTAATCTCCTAGCAGGGAAGGCCAACAAGCCAGTGTGTGCTGTGGCTTCTGCTCACCTTGCTTCTCGTTTCTTAGCCCTCTGCTGTCGCCATGCATGATGCAGCCTCCTGAGGCAGAAGACACCATGCCCTTAGGAACTTCCTCCTGCAGTTCTCAGCTAGAATGTCACTTCATTAGAACTCCCTTGATTTCCACCCTTTGGACCTACCTCTGCTCCAGATCTAAGTTAGGAAATGTGGTGTGTGTCTGTGTGTGTGTGTGTGTGTGTGTGTGCATGCACACATAAACATGCACCTGGAAAAATCTGTACTTTCCCCCATGGTCCTCACCATATTGAATTGCAGTAATCTATTAGATTGTGGAATGCATGAAGGCTGAGCTGTGAGAGTTTATCTTTGTATCCCCAGCAAAGGCATTCAGTGAATGCTGAATGAGGGACTGAGGCGCCTTAGCACGGAGCCAGAAAGGATGGGTAGGATAAAGATGCAGGTGACAGAAGGCAGCCCAAGAAAGGGTGAAATCCAGCTCCAAGTCCAAGACCCTCCAGTGTCTGTTGTGATAAACAATCCCCTTTAACCACTGTTGATTGGGGGCAGATCTCTATGCACAGTGGGATGGGAGGGGCGGGCCTGGGAGCCCAGGAGAGGAAGGAAATAATAGATTCAGGCTTGGGTATGGCCTCTGCAGCTGTGTGCCCAGTAAGCCTGGGTGGGGAAGTAAAGCAGGAAGGGGAAGAGAGGGAGGAGCTATTGGTCCTTGGATGGAGCCCAATCCCTGCCTGTGTGTGACGGGCTGGGAGAACCCCAGGGGCTTGGAGAGGGGCGGGGCCTGACCTGCCAGTGCCCCTGTGGCTCAGCAGACCCCTCCTACTCTTCCTCCCAGGCCTCTCCCTCTCCAGAGAAGTTTCAGTCAGCTTCCAGCAGCTTTCTTTTTACTCTGTCAATCCTCAATCTGCCTTCCCTTGTGCTGTGTTGTCCTGGTATTAAGTCCCCAGATTCAGGACCTGTCACTTCTGGAGAGAACCCCAGGATCTGTGCCCACATCTGGAGAGGGTGTTCTCAGGCTTGCCCTTCCCACCCCGCCCATGCTCACCCTCAAGCAAACATAAGGCACAAGCAGCTCAGCCCTTCTCCTCCCCGACCCCCTGCATGCATGCACTTATTCATTGTCCTTAGAGAGCCCCAGGATTCATTTAACTGTGCTGAGCATTGGTCACCTGGTCCTGTCACAGCCTATTTTGAAGTAGTCCAGCTATTTTTCTGCTTCCCTTCATGACTAGATTTCTCTCTTGAATTGTCTACATCTGCTGTGTTAACTTCATCTCCTATTCATTCTTCAGTCACTCTGACCTGGCTCCTGCTCCTGTCATTCCACCACAACCAGACCTGGTGGACATTCTTCAGTCCTTATCCTGCTTCACCATGTGCGTGCGTATGTGTGCGTGTGTGCATGTGTGTGTGTTACTGGGGACTGAACCCAGGGGTGCTCTACCACTGAGCTACATCCCCAGCCCTTTTCACCTTTTATTTTGAGGTAGGATCTCACTAAGTTGCCCAGGCTGGCCTCCAGCTTGTGATCCTCCTGTTTCAGCTTCCTGAGTTGGGCTTAGCGCCATACCAGGCTACCCCATCTTTATCTTGATGCTCTCCCCGGATACCTTTGGTTTCATTCTCTTTTGGGTCTACTTCCATCTCTCTGGGTTCTGCTCCCTGGCCTTTGCTGGCTCTGCTCCTTTTCTTACCACTTCTATTCTCTGTCCCAAAGTGGTGTCTTCCATTCTCATTGTTTTAAATGCCATTGATATGTCAATGATTCCTAATCAATTATCAGCCCAGGATCCTCTCTTGAGCTCCTGTATTCTGTTCCTTCCTTCCTTAGGTGCCCAGCACCTTGAACTTAGCATGCGTAGAGCAGAATGCCCCCGACAGCTCCTCAGCTTTTGCTCACGGCCCACCACTTGCTCAAGTGAGAAACCTGGATGTCATCATTGACTTTCCTTTTCCACTTTCATTTCCATCCATCTTGATGTCCTCATGAATATTTCTCAGTCCACCTTTCTGCCTGTAGCTCTGCTAATACCCGACATCATCTTACCTGAAGAACTGTGGTACCTTCCTGACTGGTCCTCCGGATTCCGCTCTTGTTTCTCTTCCTCTTCAGTTTTCATTATTACCAGAAAAACATTTTTGTTTTCTTTATTTCTTTTTGGTTTTGGGGATTGAACCCAGGAGCATTCTACCCCTAAACTACACTCCCAGCCCCCACTCCTTTTTGTGGTACTGGGGATTGAACCCAGGGGCATTCTAACTCCAAGCTATACCCCCCCTTTTTTTTGTTTTGAAACAGGGTCTCACTAGGTTGCTAAGGATCTAAGTTGCTGAGGCTGGTCTCAAACCTGTGATCCTTCTATCTCAGTCTCCCAAGTCCTGGGATTACAGGCATGCACCACCATGGCTGGCTACCAGAATAACTTTTGAGTTTATTTTTATGTATTTATAAATCATATCATCCCCTCTCCCACCTTAGCATAAAAATCACATTCTTAATATTGCCTACAAATCCTTCATCTGTGCCTGTTTCTCAAACTCACCTCTTATTTTTATTCACTTTGCTCCAGCCACATGGTCCATTCAAGTTCTCAGTGAACCTTCTGTGTAAGAACCTTCATATGCCTTTCCTTTAGTCTAGGATGATCTCCCTCCCTGACTCGAGGTTCTCCACCCTCACCCCTACCACTTTTCTCTCATCCTCAGAACTCTGCTCAAGTTCCCTGCTTAGAAAACCCATCTCTGATCACTCAGTCAAGAGTGTTCTTTCTCATTGTATCCTTTTTCTCTTTGTACTACTCCCCTGACACCAATGTGTAATTATGTATTTATTTGTTACTTATCTTTTCCTTCAGTTCTGGGGCTGGAATCCAGGGCCTTGCTCATGCTAGACAAGTGCTCTACCACCAAGCTACATCCCCAGCCCTTTCATTTTTAATTTTGAGACAGGGTCTTGCTAAGTTGCCCAGGCTGGCCCCAAACTTTTGACCCTCCTGACTCAGCTTTCTGAGTAGCTGGGGTTACAGGTGTGAGCTACACACCTGGCACTTGTTACTTACTTTATAAATATCGGCATCACCTCCCCACCATAAGGACAGTGACCATACCTGTTTTATCCCTCCATTCCCAGCACCTGTACAAAGTAGCCACTTAGTAAATATTTATTAAATTAATTGCTATGCTAATTCAGTGAATATGGATCAGTCTTTATTAGGCTCCATGCTAAATGCTAGGAATGAAAATACAAAGTATAATGCCTGCCCTCTAGAACACTGCATGAAATGGAGGAAGCAGAGAAGTAACAGGAACATTATAGGACAGTGGAGAAGGGCTGGGATGGAGGAAATACAGGGTGTTGAGGCACTCAGAGGTGGAGCGCCTAACCCAGGCTTTGGGAAATCAGAGAAGGCCTTCTAAAGCAAGTGACATTTGTGTGAAAGACAAGTAGGCACCAGGTAGCCATCAGCCAGGCAAAGAGGTCAGGAAGAGGATCTCGGGCAGAGGGAGCAGAATGTGTGACAGTCCAGGAGCAAAAGAGAACATGGAGTTTTTCAGGAATTGAAAAGAAACCAGCATGACTGCCCATATAATCATAAGACATGAGGTTAAGAGAAAGGTATAGTCGAGACGAAGCTAAACCTCGTCGGACAGTTTCAGGAGTGTGGACAATATCCTCTGGACAGTGGAGAAGCGTTGAAGGAATTGAAAAAGTGAGTGCTGACAAGATCAAATCTGCGCTTTAGAAATCATTCTGGCTGCAAGGGGGATGGATGAGAAGGCACAAGTGAAGAGCCCGGGGCAACAGGAGACTATTGCTGCATCCAGCAGAGAATTGACGAGGGCGGCCTGAATTGGGAATGCAGCTTTGAGGTTGGAGAGAAGGGGATAGAAAATTCAGGAATCAATCCCCACCTTAATACTGATTGGTGTGGAAAAGAGTGCAGTCTCAGGCAGTCATGCTAAGAAGTGGGTCATGGCACAGAATGAAGCTACAGGTAGTTGGGAGAGAGACTTTTTTCTTTTTTTCTGTTTTCTTTCCAGTACTGGCGACTGAACTCAGGCCTCACACATGCTAGGCAAGTGCTCTACCACTGAGCTATATCCCCAACCTTTTAAAAGTTTTTATTTAGAAACAGGCTCTCATCAAGTTGCCCAGGCTGCCTTGAACTTGTGATCCTCCTGCCGCAGTCTCCTGAGCGCTGGGATTACAGGCCCCACAAGGCCTCTTGGAGGAGGGTTTGGGGGAGGCAGAGGGGATGAAGGGTGGGTGAATCAGTGAAAATGGGCATTCCTGTACCATACACTCAAAGTGCACTCTTTCAGATTCTCAAAACATCCATTTGTGGTAGGAGGTTATTGTTTGCATAATTGCGAATTAGGGAACTGAGGTTCAGAGAAGTTATTTGGATTGTTCAAGGTCACAGAGCTGGTGAAAGACAGGCTGAGCCAGGTGTCAAATCCAGTTTAACCCCAAGTCTGTGCTCTGAAACAGATCACCAGGCTTAGGGGTCACTCACCCCACCCACTGCACCCTGCTCCTTCTAGATACTGCCCTATCTTGCCCCTGGCAGGGAAGACAGGGGCACATTTCTCTGCAGCAGATCTGAGTGGTGGGGACGGGATGGGGAGAGGGCGTACTGGCCTCCCTGCTGCTGACCATCTCTCTCTGCACACAGGCTGGTGTGAGTGGCGGGAGACGTTGTGGTCACCATGGCAAAGAGGGAGGACAGCCCTGGCCCAGAGGTGCAGCCGATGGACAAGCAGTTCCTGGTGTGCAGCATCTGCCTGGATCGATACCGGTGCCCTAAGGTTCTGCCTTGCCTGCATACCTTCTGTGAAAGGTGAGGGGGTTGTGTGCCAGGGATGGATGAGGACCTTGTAGGCAACCCCGAGAGAGGAGCAGTGTGTTTAATAGGTGAGAGAAGTGTGCACACACAGGAGGGAAGCAGGTAAATCTCAGCCTGCAGGAAATAAGGGTTTGGCTGCAAGAACCTTTAAGAGGACCAAAAACTCCTAACACTGGGCCAGGGTTCCTGCCCAGAATAGGGCTTTCTCTGCCCCTTCCGAAATCCCAAGGCAGCCTTTGATACCACCAGAGGAATCAGACAGTGCTGAGACTCTCAACCAGCTATGACACCAGCAGCGTTTGTGACTAATGAGAAGATATTTGAAGCTAGGTCTGTCCTTCCCTGCTCGTCCTCATTGCCACGCTCAGGCACTGAGTGAAAGGCAACGTCTCCCAGCCTCTAGGCTTCTAGCTATCATTCATTCATTGGATATTTATTTATTGAGCAACCACTATGTGGCAGACCCAGTCCCAGCATTGAGTATGCAGTGATGAGAAAAAACAGATACGATCTTTACTCTGAGGGAGCCTGTAGTGTAGTAGCTGGGCCTGGCTGCACTTGCCTGTAATCCCAGTGGCTCAGGAGGCTGAGGCAAGAGGATCACACAAGTTTGAGGCCAGCCTGGGAAACTTAGTGAGACCCTGTCTCAAAATAAAAAATTAGAGCCGGGCGTGGTGGTGCACGCTTGTAATCCCAGTACTCAGGAGGCTGAGACAGGAGGATCACAGTTTCACGGCCAGCCTCAGCTACTTAGTGAGGCCCTCTGCAACTTTGTGAGACCCTGTTTCAAAACAAAGAATAAAAAATAGGACTGGTGATGTAGCTCAGAGGTAAAATGCCCCTGGATTCAATCCCCAGTACTAAAAAAAAAAAAAAAAATACAAAGTTGAATGGACTGGAGATGTAGCTCAGTGATGGAGTATCTGTCTACATGAGCAAGGCCCAGGGTTTCGTCCCTAGTACTTAAAAAAAAAAAAGAGCCTATAGTATAGTGAAGAAGAAAGATAGTAATCAAATAATTATATAGCCAGATTATAGATAAATATAAAGTCACACACTTACAACAGGTGTGGTGGTGCACCCCTGTAATCCCAGTACTTAAGAGGCTGAGACAGGAGGATCACAGGTTCAAGGCCAGCCTCAGCAACTTAGAAAGACCCTTAGCAACTTTCATTTTATTTCAAAATAAAATGAAAAATAGGGCTTGGGGTGAAGCTCAGAGATAGAAAGCCCCTGGGTTCAATTCCTGGTACAGATAGATGGGTGGGTGGGTGGATGGATGGATAGATGGATGGATGGATGGATAGATGGATGGATGGATGGATGGATGGATAGATGGATGGATGGATGGATAGATAATAAATAGGGCTGGGAGTATAGCTCAGAGGTAGAATGCCCCTGGGTTCGATCCCCAGTTCCACTAAATAAACACATAAATATAAAATTGCACCCTTAGTAAGTGCTACAAATAAAGTGCTGAGCTATGATTCTAACTAAGCTAAGCTATGATACAGGATGCTATAGTTTTAAAACCAGGGAAGGCTTCCCCAGGTATGATCCTGAGTGGGTTCGTTAGGGAATGTCTCCTTTACCCTGAAGCCCATGAAGCCTTTGCGGGTTTTTTGCACGTCACATCTGCATTTTGACCATATTCTCTCTCTGGCCCTCATCCCCCATGACTCTGTCTTATATGTCTTGGTCCCTGGGTCCTTCTCAACATTGCCTCCATCCAAGCCTTCCCTCTGCTCCTGCCTCTGCTGAAACCTGGCTCTGTCCCAAGGCACTGCTTCGTCCAGCCCTGCTCTTTGGGACTCCAGCTCCACTGCCTTCTCCTCTTCATCAACAGGAAACCGTCTTGGCCTTCCTGCTCATTAAGTTCTTCTATCAACCTGGGGATTTCATTACCCACTTTAGCCTCTTAGTTCTTGACTGCTTCTCTGCTCCGCCTCAGTAACACTCTCTTCCAACCATGACCTCAGTCTCCTTACCTGGAATACACTACTTCTATGGTCATAATCCAATATTCATCCCACTCCTGGATCCCATTACCCCACTGCCACTGTGCCACCTTCAAATCACTAGAAAGTCTAGCCCCTCTATTGCTCCCTCTTCTCCCAGTCACCAACTCCACCCTGGCCTCTCTTCCTTTCCTACCCATCCTGGATCCTATGGCTGACCATCTGCCTAGCCCCACACAATTCTCTTACTCCATTGGCCTTTGCTGGATCAGAGCCATAATTGGACATCTCTGCACTTTCTCCTGTGTCCAGATCACTGAGTACTCCTGGAGAAAATCAGTGTCTTTGAATTTATAATAACAATAACCACAATGTATTGATTGCTTACTGTTTGCCAGGGACTTTCTAAGTGATTTACATGTATTGATTTACTTAATATTCACAATAGCTACTGTATTATTCCCATTTGTGTGGGGGGGGGGGGAGAGGTACTGGAGATCGAACCCAGGAGTGTTCTACCTCTGAGCTTACATCCCCAGCCCTTTTTGTGATGTGTGTGTGTGTGTGTGTGTGTGTGTGTGGTAGTGGGGATTGAACCCAGGGCCAGGGGTATTCTACCTCTAAGCTACACTCCCAGCCCTATTTTATTTTTTATTTTGAGACAGGATCTCAGTAAGTTGCCAAGGCTAGCATCGAACTTGCAACCCTCCTGCCTCAACATCCCAAGTATTATCCCCATTTTAGAAAGGAGGAAACTAAGGTTCAGGGTCATTAAGTAATTAAGAACTGTGCCTAAGGTTACACAGCATATAAATAGATGAGATCTGAATCCAGGTTTGACTGCAGATCCTTCATCATTGTTACTGTTATTAATATCATTAATTGAGCCCATGGGCATTCTACCTCCGAGCTACACACCAGCTCTTTTTATTTTTTATTTTGAAACAGGTCTTCTAATTGCCTGAGGGTCTCCTAAGTTGCTGAGGCTGGCCTTGAATCTGCTATCCTCCTGTCTCAGCCTCCCAAGAACTGGGATTACAGGTGAATGCCACCATACCTGGTAGCCTTCATTCTTAAATAGAACTCATTCATTTATCCCTTGGTTCCTGCTCTCAAAGAGCTTATGCTCTAGTGGTCAGTAAAAGACAGTGAGCAGGCCAGGAGTGGTGGTGCATACCTGTAACCCCCATTCTTGGGAAGCTGAGGCAGAACGATTGCAGGTTTGAGGATAGCCTCAGCAACTTAGTGAGACCCTGTTTCAAGAAAAAAAAAAGAGCCGCCAGGTGTGGCGGTGCACGCTTGTAATCCCAGTACTTTGGGAGGCGGAGACCGGAGGATCCGGGTTCGCAGCCAGCCTCAGCGCTCTCTCTCTCTCTCTCTCTCTC
>PVJS01054865.1:0-12828 GCA_004027185.1 Glis glis | reverse complement strand
CCTATTTTTTTATTCTTTATTTTGAAACAGGGTCTCACTAAGTTGCGGAGGGCCTCACTAAGTAGCTGAGGCTGGCCACAAACCCGGATCCTCTGGTCTCAGCCTCCCAAGTACTGGGATTACAATCATGCCTCACCACACCCAGCTTCATTTTCTTACAGTCAAGCTCACTAACTTTAAAGCCAGTTGCTGATGTTTCCTTCCTTCCCTTCCTTTCCCTTCCACTTCCTTCCTTCCTTCCTTCCTTCTTTCCTTCCTTCCTTCCTTCCTTCCTTCCTTCCTTCCTTCCTTCCTTCCTTTTGTGGTCTGGGAATTGAATTCAGGGACTTGAACATTGAACTCAGGGACTCACATTGAACTACACCCCCAGTCATTTTTATTTTATCTTGAGACAGGGTCACAAGTTGCCCAGGCAACTTGTGATTCTCCTGCCTCAGCCTCCCAAGTAGCTGGTATTACAGTCATGTGCCATTGCACCTGGTGTTATGTCCACTTAAACTTAGGGGCCCACCCTTTTTTTCCACTTATGTCCAAGTTTTTGAAGGATATTATGTTGCTTCCTGGTATGGTTTCTCTGTCTATCTATAGATAAATGTATATGTATGTGTCTTTACAAATATATATTTATCTGTCATAATTTTATAATTTGCATTTTTCTCATAATTAATGGTTTGAACATCTTTTTACATCTATATGAACCTTCATTTTTCTCTTTTGTAAAAAATTACATTCATCCATGAGTATTTATTAATTCAAATGTAAAGAGATTTATGTATGTCATATAATGTTATATTCATATATGTCATCTAATATATCCCTTCAAATATAAATATTTGTTCATTTAAAAATATTTACTGAGCACATACTATCCATTAAATATTGGTGTAGGCACTGGGAATATACCAGTAAGGGGAAAAATAGTCCCAAATCCCTGCCATTATGCAGTTTACAGTCTAGTCTGTGGAGGGAGAAAAAAAAAGTAAGATACATATGTTATGCATGTTAGTGAACTCAGATTTGAGTTTGGCTCAGCCATTTCATATAATTGGATCTTGGTTTCTGTAACTGCAAAAAGGAGGTTAATAATAGTACCTCTCTTATATTCTTTACTAAATTCATATGAAGCACTTGACATGATGTCTGGCAAACTAGAAAAGCAGAAAATGTTAATGGCAATAATAATAGTAACATTATTGCTATTTTCCCCTTTCCTGCATCTACTTTTTCTTTAGTGATTTGGTTTTAGTTAAAATGACTAAAGTTTAAGTTTAAATGTGTTTTGATTATTGTGGAAAGGTTGCCTCTCATTTGGGTGTCAACCTATCGGTGTTTGCTGCAACAAGAGAGATGAATTCCGCTAGTTTCAAGATGTGTTATTTTCAAGCTTCTTAAATTCTAAGGACCAAGAGCCTGAAAGCATGTGCATTTTACAAAGCTACAGCATGTTCAATAGCCCAAAACAAGGAAAAATACTTAGGAATGTCTTCTATTATTTAGGGCTATGTTCTGTGACTGTAAATGTTGTTTGAATGAATCGCACTGTCAACTTATTGAAAACCCCATGTGTGTGGAGGAGATACATATGACCTTACTAATCTTTAACTTGTCCTTCTTTCTTAGATAATGATGTTGAGAATGATCTTCAATCAGACCTCAGTTGAGCACTGCAAAACACAGATGGAAAAGCAGAGAGAATGCAACTTCTTCTTAATAGCTGTTCGCCTGGCTTCGCTGAACCAAATCTTGGATCCCTGGGTTTATCTGCTGCTAAGAAAGATCCTTCTTCGAAAGTTTTGCCAGGTAGCAAATGCTGTCTCCAGCTGCTCTAGCAATGGACAGAAAGGACAGCCCATCTCATTATCTAATGAAGTAGTCCAGGCAGGCGCATGAAAGAGAACACTTAACCAACTTGCATGTTCACAGCTTTTGCCAACAAATATTCCTAAACCTTGTGAATGTAGGCAGCCCTGGCATGCCATTGTTTATGAGTTAAAATGGAATTTCTGATAGAAAGCTCAGTGGTCTGAGAAGCATAGATAATCCCTCATGTGCCAAAAGTACTGAAGCATAAACAAAGTAAAATATATTAATAACAGTCTAGTGTTTTTTGGATTCCTGCCATTTGCAGCTGAATATGTGATTATGTATGTGATGAAAACATCTATTATAAATGATCATGGTCTATTGGGGGGATAAGAATAACTAGCACTCCAGTATGCTGAGTACATGGAGTTTTTAACCCTGTATGTCATCGAAGATGAGGGGATAGTGGTTTGTTTTTGTTTAAGGATGTTGGTCTCCCGTGTTCTCTTTCATTGTCTTGGTGTTCCTCTGTCACATTTTCTCACTTACACTGAAAAAAGTTTAATTAGGATAAAAAATGTATAATGTTTCTGTACTATTCATTGGTGTTGATGTTATGTAAGTATTGTTCGACATATCAAATTGGGTCCTACCCTTGGGAAATGTAAGGTTTGTTTGGGTTGGTATGTAGGGTTACTTCTTATTTGAATAAGAGCCAATTCCTCTTGCTTCAAATATGGCAGAGTTTGTGGCTGCTCCAAATTACTAAGTGTTATTTCTTTTTAACACAATTTGTATTCGTACAACCCTGGAGAAGATTCATGAAACTGATCTATGAGAATTAGTGATTTTTTTCAGAACATCATTTAAGGACTGATTTTAACAGTAGACATTAGTACTCTTTCCCTTGACTTTTCCACCAGAAGAATTCTCCAGTCTTTTGGATCTTTAAATACCAACCCTTATTCTAAAACAAATAAATATTTAGCTGGGCGTGGTGGCTCATGCTTGTAATCCCAGTACTTGGGAGGCTGAGACAGGAGGATTGCAGGTTAGTAGCCAGCCTCAGCTACTTAGTGAGGCCCTCTGCAACTTAGTGAAACCCTGTTTCAAGATACAGAATAAAAAATAGGGCTGGGAGCATAGCTTAGAGGTAGAATGCCCCTGGGTTCTATCCCCAGTACCGCAAAAGAAAAAAAAAAGAAAACAAATAAATATTTAGAAAATTCAATAAAGATTTTACATAGTTTGGCCTATTTATATTAATATAGACCTCTCTCCGCTCTTTTCTCAAGGTAGCTCTATCTAAATATTTATTAAATTTTTTCCTACAGTCCACATGAATACAGACTTTCATAGTGAGGCTTAACATCTTTGTGGCACAAATAAATTACTACATTAAAATTTAGGAATTGTACTTTTTAAAAAGTTTCCCCAACAAACAGTGATCCTATTAGTTAAGACTGCACAAAATACTTTTTTATTCTTTGGCACATTAATTTTGTGAATTCATTCATATTTTCTTGTAAAGATTTAATTTATAGTTTATTTTATTGCTTCCCAACGTTTTCAAAGGCTTGAGACTTATACTTCCTCGAGTAATGCCATTTTTCTTTATTTTTAGTAGGCATTCGGGGAAGAATTCATTTTAACTGGTACAATACACCTACTAGATTAATATATATATATACCAGCTTTGATCAATCAGGAATAACCAGTATAAATGGCCATGTCAAATTGAGTCAAAAGACAACAAATCTGCTGGAAGTACTCATGTAATTTGGGATGGTTCCACTAATCTAGATTTTAGAAAACATGAGAAAAAACTGTAATAAAACCCCATATTAAACATCTCTCTGTGTTACAGATTTTGATTATCCTATAGTTCACTGCATGGGGTATAGAACAAAGCTACTTTCTTTTTCAGGAAAAATGTGCACTTAAAGGACCTTACAATAAAGAGACTTTACCTCGCAGGTGGTCCTCTTACCCCTGGTTATAATCAGAGAGATACACGCAAGTGTGGATTTGAGTGGTGTGGGCATAGTTGAGTAATTCCATCTAGCACTGCATATAGTATCTAGAATACATAAATTGGCCAGTAAATACTTGCACACTGAATGAATGAATAGTCAAGTGTCCCCAAACTGCTTGCTCATTGGTGAGGCATGCGCCACGACATTGGAGTGCTTCATGCCGTTACAGTCCATTAAGCTGATAAAGTGAACAATTTCTGCTAAGTTAATTATTTACACACATTTATCATCAAAGGTGTAGTGTCATATTGTTGTACAACAAAGTGATTTATGTGTATTAATAACTTAGGTGACATATTTCCAAAGGGTAATGGAGATTAATGTCAACAGAATATCATTTTTCATTAAACCACAGAAATACAGAAAAAGAGCCTGAAACTTATCCTTAGCTACAAAATAAATTCCTACCCAGGAGATAATGTGGTAGGAGTGGATGAATGGCCAATTTTGAACAAGCTTGAAAAGGAAGAAATTGTATAAATAACATATGAATTGTGTTATATAGGCAGTCATCTGTTAGTCCAGAGAAAACCTGATAAGAAATAAGTATCCCAAGTGATTTCAGCTGTTGATGATAGTCCAGGTTAGATCTCAGTGTGTTGTACAGAGGTCCTTTATGTTGTTAGAAAGTGGACATCTATAGTCACCGCAGAAGGTCACGTCTGTTTGTAAGGTTAAGTTTACTAGCCTTCTATATCCTTCTTCGATACTTAGTTTTTCCATGCATATATCTGAACAGGAAAAAAATGCATAAATTATTCCTAACCTTTGAAGTACTGATTTTAAAACAATTACAGGTTCAGAAAACCACATGAGAAAAGTGAGCAAATGGAATGTAGAAATGTATGTAAAGTCGGCAAGTGTCTATGATTTTTCAAACAAATGTATGCATTTTGCCGTGTCATAGAAGAGAATGAAGACATGCTATCAAATAAGAGCAGTTTGCTTTTCACACAAAATAGGTGTATGAATGTTGTGAAAATATTTCCAGTTGAAAAACACAATGTGGTATTTCAAGATTACCAAATTTACATAATGCTGTATACCAAGATATTTTAAGTAAATGCAAGTGACATCGTGAGATCGTAGACTAATCGTCACTATAAACACATTGAAAACTTAATTAGAATAATTAAAATTTCTGTTTCATCTATTTAAAAACTTTAGCCCATAGACCATGACAGATTTTCACAGTTCCTTATTTATTGCTTGTTTTGTGCTTTGTGTGTCTCAAAATATGTTAAACTGAATCATAAATAAATGGACAAAATTGTGCAGCTGTAGCCAAGTTCATAGGACTGTTTTCTGAGTTGCGATAACATGCTGATAAGAGAGGAGTTGTATCTGTGATGCTTCATAACATAGCTTATGATAGAGCGACTTATGGAACTTAAAAGTCAGCTTAAGGTCACACACACATTTATTAAGAAGCTGATAGCCGGGTGTGGTGGCGCACGCTTGTAATCCCAGTACTTGGGAGGCTGAGACCAGAGGATCCGTGTTTGCGGCCAGCCTCAGCTACTTAGTGAGGCCCTCCGCAGCTTAGTGAGACCCTGTTTCAAAATAAAGAATAAAAAAGGGCTAGGGGTGTAGCACGGAGGTAGAATGCCCCTGGGTACAATCCCTGGTACCACCACCAAAAAAAAAAAAAAAGAAGCTGACATCAGTTAAGTATTATAAGGAAATTAACAGGTAGAGATTACATATGAAACATGAATCAGAGGATTTGGGAAATATTTTATTGTACATATTCTGTTTTATAATTCCTGAAATGAAGATTCTATTATATATTATTACATTATAATACCATAAGCAGAGCACTTTATAAGTCTCTAGAAATATAATTCAATCAGAGATATATATATATATCATATTTATTTATATTTCACAGAGTTCTTTTACTGAGAATGAAAATTACTTTATTTTCAGAAGCTGTGCATCAGTGAGTTTCATATAATAAGCAGTCCAAGTACCTACTGGATTGCACATTTCTTTGTTGGGAACTAGTGTGTTTCTCCCTACCCCTCTTTCCTCTCTCTCACCTGCTTATCATGTTCTCTCACAGAGAGAAAGCAAGGCTGGGATTGTACTAAGAGGAGAGGGAACAGCTTCATATTTCTCTTAAGCAAGTACCCTGATATGTGAACAAATCTCAATCTGTTTTGTGATACCTCTGATCTGATGGGGAGATTTTATTATGGAAGCAAAGAGAGGAAGGAAAGAAAGAGATCACCAACAGGAACAAATCAGCCTTTTCATGCTTTGGGGGCATTTTGGAGATGATCCTACATCCAAAGTTGTTCTCAAATGTATAGCTCTAAATTCTTCTGTCACATTTTGTTTTTTAGGAATTAGAGTATTATCATCCTTTAGTTAAAGTGAATTAGACACCTGGCCCAAATCTAACCAATCATCAAACTTTAGTAATGATAGTAACTTGAAAATAGTTTCCTCATATAGTTTTCAGTTTCTGGAGAAATCAAAGCTGTATTAGTAAGCAAGAGAAAATGCATGTGACTTCTGGTTATATTTCAATATTCTCTCTACTTTTGAAAGGATACTCATGTGGGTGGCAGGGGGAGAGTGGGGTAGAGAACATAAAGAGGCAAAACCTGTCTACTTCCAACCTATTAAAATTCTCCATCCTTTTAGGCCAGACCCAGGAAACAGAGAGGAAGGGACATCATTTGTCTTTGCACCCTCGCACATCAGTAAGACAAAGCGAGGCGTGACCATGGCTCTTTTCTGTTAAAAAAAAAAAAGATTCAGTTCACTCAAGTAATCATTGACTGCTAAATAATCTTTCTTCCTATTGGGGGTAGGGGGAGAGAGAGAGAAAATATTTTATTATTCCTTCTTCTTCTATTAAACATTTTTATACAAGTAATATCATAAGGTTATTTAAGTAAATTAAAAATAGACATTGATTATCTTGATCTGTTCACAAAAAGTGGATGTAAGTATTGTTCACACAGTGTGCATAAAGAAAAACTGAAATCCTTGGAACTTTAATCCCTGCTGTAAAGCTCAGTACATGGTTCTCTGCCTCGCCTCTCCTCCTCAGCATGCCATCCCCTCACACTTGGTTAATTGGGAAAGTATATTTTGTCACCTCTATGTAAAGATTTCGGGCAGTTATCGTCAGTATATTTAAGCATACTTTCTAGTGTATTTTAAAGGCTGGTCTTCAATACTGCATAGATAAAGAATAAAAGAGACTATGAAAAGTACATGAGACTTTTTGTGGCATTCAAGTCATAGCTAGTCTGTGTATTTAATAAATGTATATTATTTATGTTGTGTTTGTCAATGGAAAATAAAGTTGAATGTTCTAAAATGTCCCTGTCTTTTCTTCCTGATGCCCACTCATGTCAGGAATATTTTACTTCCAACTGTATTTTTTTTTCTGAAATCCTATTTGGCATGCTTTGTCAAATAAAAACACCATATAATTCAACAGCCCCCTAATATCTGGCACAACTAGATCATTTTGTTTTATTTTCCATAATCATGCACAGGACAGAGTATCATTAATTTGCCACAAATCTAAGATGTTTTCACATTTTCAACACGATAAATCTTCAGGTTACAATCCCCAGATTCTTGCTTTTGACACAAAAGCACACTGTAAATTATTCTAAACTTAATTGTTCTTTTTTCTTGTGGATTCTGCTGTAATCTACAGGCAGCCAAGAAATGCATGATTCTTGCTCATAGATCCTTTAACAGACAATACCTAGGTATTGGTGTGAGCTGATTCCCGGTAAGTCCAGTCCGGATGTTCCCCAGGCTTGTTCTTCCCTTCAACATGTATTTTTGTGTGCCTGTTATGTGTCAAGTTCTGGTAGGTGCTAAAACACAAGGATTAATAGAAACCCCCAACTTTCAACACATTTATAATCTAGGAGGGGAATAGGAAATCGTTTGATCAGAGCTACCGTTAGTGTAAGCCTGTGGTTCTGAGAGCACACAGGGGCCATGATGCTCAGGTGGGAAACAGTCTCCTGCAGAAGGTGACATTTAATTTGCATTTGGAGAAAGGAGGAACTGTTGACCATGGAAGGGAAGGACATTTTAGGATATTTTTCATTTCATTCTGTACAAAGCCTTGCAATTTCCAAGGCGTTCAACTGGACTAACTTCTCATGTCACCGTGAGGAGTGTGGGTCAGAGGAGAAGGCAGGGAAAAGTGGTATGGCCTTAGAACCAGGTTTCTGAACCCTGGCACTACTGACACAGCAGGCAAAAGTAGTTCTTTGTTGTAGTGACTGTCCTACACATTGAAGGTTGTTTAGCAACATCCCTGGCTGCTGAGCACTAGATGCCAGTAATATGTCCCTAATTGTTGCAACAAAAAATGTCCCCAGACATTGCCAAATGTGCCAGGGGGGATGCATTTGGCCCCAGTTGGAACCTCTGCCTTAGATAAAAGGCCATGCCACCAAGTTGGTGCTATGACTGGAGGGTTTGCAGGAGGAAGCCATCTGAGGGACCTTGGTCCTGACAGGCGCTACCATGGTGTTTCTTGAAGTAGAGGCACTAGAATACTGATTTGTGTCTGACTGCACAAAAATGTGGCACTACCACTACAACAATGCCCGGATCACCACGGGCCCTGATCCGCTTCCCTAATCACATAAACCTATTCACAGACCAGCAGGTACAGTTTCTCAGAAAGTATCCTCTTTCTATTGATGCTTCCAATCCCTATTCTATTTTCGATAAGAGGCCCTAGGGTTATATGTCTCTCCAAGGGATATCTAAAATGAGTCCTTTTCTCCCAGGACCTTTAAAAACTCTGTGATAATTGTCTGTGATTAAGTACACATTTCCAGGCAGTTGCCTTAGTAGGAGAGAACTAGTTTACCAAATTCTTTCTTAACTGGGCTTTTGCATATTTGGTCTGTGTGATAATGCTGTAGAAGCTTTATTTCATCTGAAAGATGATTTTTATCAAAGGGGTGGTGAAATATTGGGCACATGTCTCTTGGTGAGCCTGTGCCTTTCTGAGTTCATGCCAGTCTGCGCTTCCTTAGATACAGAGTCATTATCATACATTTTGATAAGAGAGTTCAAGTCATGATCTCTGTAACTGACACTACTTAAACCTCTCATTTGTGTAAAACAGGAGAAAAACTTGTCTAAGAAAACTTAAACCCCCAAGCTGACCAAAACAATATAATTAGAACAAGGGCACTAGATTTCTGAGGCCAACTAAGAAAAGACTATGGATAATCAGTGTTAATACATTTTTGCAATATTTTTTTTTTTTGTGGAACTGAGGATTGAACCCAGGAGCATTCTATCTCTGAGCTACACCCCCAGCCCTATTTTTATACTTTATTTTGAAACTGGGTCCCACAAAGTTGCGGAGGGCCTCACTAAGTAGCTGAGGCTGGCCGCGAACCCAGATCCTCCGTTCTCAGCCTCCCAAGTACTGGGATTACAAGCGTGCGCCACCACGTCCGGCCTCATTTTTGCAATATTTTTAAATGAAGGCTTTGAATATAACATACAAGGGTATTTGGATCTGATTTTGAATACTGTAATGAATTGATTCTAAAATCATAACCAGCTGAGGCCTTTTAAATTTGGATTTAATTTAAAGAGTCCTGTAGCTCACTGGTTCTTAATCACCTGGGCATCAGAGGCCCCTATGAGACTCAGAGGAAAGGTTTGGACCCTCTCCCCACAGAGAATGCAGAGGATTTTGTACAGTGTCTCAAGTTGTGCAGACCTCCGGAAGTCTGCCCATAGACCTCTTGGGAATTTATGGACACGGGTTAAGAAATCTCACTGTGAGAGTCTTTATGATCCAAGGACCCACATGAGTTTCCATGTTTGGTTAGAAAGTTGAAACCTAAAACTGGAACTAAGTCAATACAATTAGTTCCCTGTAAATGCCAAAGTTCCTTGACATCTCACTGTATACCTATAATAGTAAATCAGTATAACCAAGGGTAGGATTAGACAAGTCATTGCAATAATTTTGAAACATTGCCATCATGCGAGAATACGAAACAACACAATCCAAAAGAGGAGAAATATATATTCCTCACCTCCAAACAGGTTGAAAAGTGAAAGGACCATTTCTTTAAAAAAATGACAAGTTAGCTGGGCATGGAGGTGCACACCTATAATTCCAGTACTTGGGAAGCTGAGACAGGAAGATCACAGGTTTGAAACCAGCCTTAGCAATTGGCAAGACTCCACAACCTAGTGAGAACCTGTATCAAAAGCAAAATTTAAATAGGGCTAAGGCTGTAGCTCAGAGACTGAATGCCCCTAAAATCAATCCCCCGTACCACACACACAAACACACAAAAAAATTACATGTTATCCAGTGACTCGTTTGCCTTACCGCAAAGAGGTTGTTTTAGTTTTGCCTTGTCCTGGCCCAGCAAAAATTATTTAAAATGTGGTTACTCAAAATTTAATACCTCCCCCCAAAAATACAGTCTATATACAGACATATCACCTGGTTAGAATATAACTTCACATTACTAGGATATGTATGTAGACACATCTCTACTTATACTTCTGCACACTCTATCTGTAAATTGCTACTTAGAATGAAAACAGCAAGAACGACCTTATCGATTGAACATTTGCGTAAGAATGCAAGGCATGCACCCATAGGCCTTCTTACAAATATAAAATTAATAATGCTTTAAGCCAACCTTGTAAAACTATTAGTAGAATGCTGGACTGTTGTTTATAGTTCCTATTTCTCTAGAGGGAAAAGTGTGGAGCAATTAATGACATTTATCTTTGCATTTCTCCTTCTTTATTGAGGAAGATTGAAAATGAGATCTTAGAGCATCCAAGTATTTGTCAGTTAGAAATAGCTCTCTAATACCAACGCATCTTGCATTCTGGATGTGTGTGCATGGATTGGATTATTGTAGAAGTGTGTGCATGATGCTGATATTGCAAGTTGATTTTCATGAGTCAGAGGTTTGGACTCTTCTTAGAAGATCCATGAAAGGCTATTTTTAGAGAAAAGAAATTGCGTTTTGTCTATTTTCAGTCTTCCTTGCTCATTTATTTATTTATTTTGCCTAACGTCTTTACAAAGAATTTTGATGACAAAACTAATTTTTACTTGAAAAATGTTGGAGAAATAATATTGCCAACAGAAACCACTGCCTTAAATGTTGTGCAACAATAGATATGGATGGCTCTTATCCCAGATTTTCTCCCACAATGGCCATTTTGAATATTTCTGCTACCATCCATTCAGATAATTAACAATTTGGTATTGAAATAATTCATTTACTTAACTACTACTAAAAATTGTAAATTTAAAGTATTTTTAAGTAAAGTCATTTCACCAAAATGTTTTCCAAATTTTTGTGTAATCATGGAAGAGAGAAACTTCCACACTGGACAACGAGTCAGAATACCTAGGTTCAATTATCTGATTTACAATTCACTGGTTATTTGCCCTTGACAATTCAGTAAACCTCTCTGACCTGGGATTTTCTTGTCAGCACAAGATTATTAGGATTAAATGAGATAATAAGTTAAAGACATTATTGAAAGTGCTATGTAAGTGATTAATATTATTTTATTATCCACATTTCACTAATGGAACAACATTAGAAAACCAATTATGAGTGTTCTAATCTCAAAGAAGTTTAGTACTGCCTTCCCAATTCAGTATTGGACAATCACACATTCACCAGAATGCACAAGATTGGTTCTGAGTTGGGTGTGGTGGCACACGCCTATAATCCCAGTACTTGGGAGCCTAAAACAGGAGGATGGTAGGTTCGAGACCAGCCTCAGCAATAGTGAGACTCTCAGCAACCTAGTGAGACTCTCTTTCAAAATAAAAAATAAGAAGTGCTGCAGGTGTAGCTTGGAGGTAGAATGCCCTTGGGTTCAATCCCCAGTACCATAAAAAATAAAATAAGATGGTTCAGGTCCCAGACCAGTTATGTGAACTTGGGAAAGATATTTAGCTTCTTGGAGGCTTATTGCATTATATATATATGGAATAAAGGACTGATATATCCATGTGATATCCTCTAACTGAAAATCCATGCTTCTCCTTTCTCTCTGGAAATGTCATGAAGCTTGTCTTGCCATCTCAGCATGGACAAGACTTCTTCTGAGTCTTGGAAAACAGATCATAGGCAACTTCTAGGAGATAAAGAGAGCAAGGCTCATGTAAAGTTTCTGTTCTTTTTTTTCTCCAAAAAGAATTTCTAGGTTTCCATCCTCCCTCCCCTATAAACTTATCTCTTTCTCAGTCAAACTGCAAGACCCTTGGGTACTGGCCTTGCATTTATTAAGCTTTCTCCCACCTTTTTCTTTATTCCACATCAAGACTACCCAGTCCTGTGTTTTCAGTTGTTAGATGATGAGGCCTATTTATTCATTTATTTATTTTTTTGCGGTACCGGGGATTGAACCCAGGGGCGTTCTACCTCCGTGCTACACCCCCGGCCCTATTTTTTTATACTTTATTTTGAAACCGGGTCTCACGAAGTTGCAGAGGGCCTCACTAGGTAGAGAGAGAGAGAGAGAGAGAGAGAGCGAGAGAGAAAGAGAGAGAGAGAGAGCTGAGGCAGGCCACGAACCCGGATCCTCTGGTCTCTGCCTCCCAAAGTACTGAGATTACAAGCGTGCGCCACCACGCCCCGCCTATTTATTTATTACTCAGGAAATATTGCTACAAAGATTGGGCCATGGGGATTTTCATAAACTTGGACTTAGTAGTGTGTGTGTGTGTGTGTGTGTGTGTGTGTGTGTGTGTGTGTGGTCTATTGCATTTCAACTCTGCATTTCTTCTACACTTAGTTTTCTTAAAATTTTAGTAAAACATGTATGTCTCTTTAAAAAATAAAATAGTGCTAGCCGGGTGTGGTGGTGCACGCTTGTAATCCCAGTACTTTGGGAGGCAGGCACCAGAGGATCCGGGTTCGCGGCCAGCCTCAGCTCTCTCTCTCTCTCTCTCTCTCTCTCTCTCTCTCTCTCTCTC
>PVJS01054864.1:0-12826 GCA_004027185.1 Glis glis | reverse complement strand
TTTTTTTTTTTTTGGTACTAGGGATTGAACCCAGAGGCATTCTATCTCCAAGCTATACCCCCAACCCGATTTCATTTCCTATTTGGAAACAGGATCTCACTAAGTTGCAGAGTGCCTCATTAAGTTGCCGAGACTGGCCTTGAACCTGCGATCCTCCTGTCTCAGCCTCCCAAGTACTGGGATTACAGGTGTCCACCACCATACCTAGTTTACATCCTTTTAAATAGCAGTTTTGTTTCTCTAGTTCAAAGGTGTAGCACTGTTTACTAAATAGGTTATGATCAGTAACTAGACTTGGGTCATTCTTACGGAGCTCATTCAAATTGCATATCTTTGCAATTCCAGTACTGGCTGACCTAACACAAAAATCTGCCAAGTCATTTCCTTAGTATTTAATTAATTCTTGTTCTGCATGACGTATGTTAAACATCAGCTTGGTATTATGAGCCAGTCAGTTTCTTCATTACAGTTCTGAAAAGTCTAACTCGGTCCAGTGGAATGATTTTTTTTTTCTTTTGGCACTGGGGATTGAACTCAGGGGCATTCTACCTCTGAGCTACACCACTGAACCTTTTTATTTTTTGTTTTTTGTTTTTTGTTTGGAGACAGGTTCTCACTAGGTTGCTGAGAATCTCATGAGATACTGGGATTACAAGCGTGTGCCACCATGCCCGGCAAACCTTAGCTTTTTAATACAGAGGACTCAGTTTCCTTAAATGATCAAAAACCTAATAAAGATAACATGAAGCAAAAGAACTTATTTTGGTAAATACATAATCTTTGTTTTCTAAGCCAATTATCTTAGTTGTAAGAATAATTGTTACAATTTCCTATTAAGAGCTGACCAATATTCCAGGAAAACTTGGTTTTAACAGAGAGGACCAAATTTTAGCTTTGTAGTGTACTTTAGATATTAGGGCTCAATTTTTAGAAAAACTTCTAAATAATTCCCTTCTGATCTTAGCCAGCTTGATCGCACATAGATTTCCTTTCACATGATTCATCCTACACAAATCTGCAATGTTCTTATTCAGTGTTTGCCCTATATTTTTCCTCTTCTTATTTTGAAAACAACCTGTCATTCTACTTTAAGACAAAAATTACTCTATTTTCCCCTTGATAAGACATATTCCGGCCATATAACTTTTCCTTACTTGCCAAAAGCACATCTTTATCTTCACTGTACAGTTGCAAATTTCTAGTACGGTTAGTTTCGAATGTTAATTTGAATTCTTAACCTTTAGTTTCCTTAATTTCCAGTGAACAGGAGGAAGAAAGAGGTTGTCATGCCTGCAACCTGCACACTGGCAAGTCTATGAATTGTAACTTGTTAGACACACGTGCTCTCTAGTAGTACAACCTGTCATTGTGGCACAGAACATGTTTACCAACAGTTCTAAATATTATTCATTTCTCTGAAAAAAAAACTGTAGAGGAGATAAAATTTTATTGCTATCCCCTTTGATTTTGTTTTTGATAGCCCTGAGAAATAAAGTATTGTTTATACAGATTTCCTTCTGCCCCAACTTTCCATTCTTGTTTACTTTGTGAGGTGGGTTTAGGGGAGGGTACTTGGGATGGAATTCAGAGACTCCAGCCTGCAAGGAAATGCTCTACTGCTGAGCTATATCTCCAGCCCACAACTTTCTTTTTTTTTCTTTTTCTTTTCTTTTTTTTTTTTTGATACTGGCGATTGAATGAACCCAGGGGCATTCTACCTCTGAGCTACACCCCCAGCCAATTTTATGTTTTATCTGGAAACAGGGTCTCATCAATTTGCCAAGAGCCTCACGAAGTTGCTGAGGCTGGCTTTGAACCTGTGATCCTGTTATCTCAGCCTCCTAAGTACTGGGATTACAGGCGTGTACCACCATGCCCAGCTATTGCAGTCTTGATGATAAGAAAGGTAACACATTCTGGTATAGGAAGAATATGTTTTACATGAGAATTTTATCTTATATCTATTTAACTAGTTTATTATTTATTGATTTATTTTTGATACTGGGGATTGAACCTAGGGGCATTCTACCTCTGGGCTACACCCCCAGCCCTTTTTATTTTGAAACAGAGTCAGTAAGTTGCTAATGGTCTCGCTAAGTTTCTGAAGCTGGCCTCGAACCTGCGATCCTCTTATCTCAGCCTCCCAAGTACTGAGATTATAGTCATTCTTTCCTCCTCTCTCTTTCCTTTCCTTTTTCTTTCTTTCTCTTTCTTTCTTTCTTTCTTTCTTTCTTTTCTTTCTTTTTTCTTTCTTTCTTTCCTTCCTTCCTCCCTCCCTTCCTTCCTTCCTTCCTTCCTTCCTTCCTTCCTTTTCTCTCTCTCTCTCTCTCTCTCTCTTTGTGGTACTGGGGCTTGAACCCAGGGGCATTCTACCTCCAAGCTATACCCCCAGCCCTATTTTATTTTGAAACAGGGTCTCTCTAAGTTGCTGAGGCTGGCCTGGAACCTGTGATCCTCCTGTCACGGCCTCCCAAGTACTGGAATTACAGGCATGCGCCACCACACCTGGCTTAACTCATTTGTTTATTATTTATTTGTTTATTTTTTGTGGTACTGGGAATGGAACCCATTGGCATTCTACCTCCGAGCTATACCCCCAGTCCTATTTTGTTTTTATTTGGAAACAGGGTCTCACCAAGATAAGAGTCTCACTACTTGCTGAGGCTGTCCTCGAACCTGTGATCCTCCTGTCTCAGCCTCCTAAGTACTGGGATTACGAGCGTGCACCACCACGCTCAGCTTAACTCATTTATTTTTAGCAATTATGTTTATGTTGCTTATAAAGATGAGACATTAAATGGCTATCCATCATAAGTTATTTTTCTTGCTGAAAATTTTGTCCTATAGAGATAACAAAAACTTATTTTACCAGTAAACCTAGGTAGGAAAAGTGTGTCTACTCTATTTAATGCTGAAAACTCTAAAGACGTGCCTGTTTTAATTAAAACAGTAGTATCTTATGAACCAAAGATTACCCAAGTCATGTAAACTTGAAAAGAATATGGGTTAGTTCTTATTTTTTCAAGAGAATACTTCATTTGTATTAGCATCTATTTTTCTTGAAGCCAATTAAATGGAACTCTTTTATAATTTAATTTGCAATTTATATATTGTAAGGAGATAGAAAAAGATGTCACGCATATATAGCATACATACAGACACACATCAACATATAAACAAAAACAGATCTTATAGCTTTCATCTAAAATTTTTGGCCATGCCCCTTGTAAATAATACAAAACTCTGGAATTTATTAAAGAATATCTGGATCCAAACTGTGTTCTGGCCAATGTAACAAAAGTCCCAACTCTGATGGGCTAAAGCTTTTTACTAATATTTGTGAATAAGACTTTAAAAGTTTTTTTTCCAGCCGGGCATGGTGGCACACCCTTGTAATCCCAGTACTTGGGAAGCTGAGACCAGAGGATCAGGGTTCGCCGCCTGCCTCAGCTACTAGTGAGGCCCTCCGCAACTTAGTGAGACCCTGTTTCAAAATAAAGAATAAAAAATAGGGCTGGGGGTGTAGCTCGGAGGTAGAATGCCCCTGGGTTCAATCCCCAGTACTACCAAAAAAAATGCATCCCAATGATTTTGTGGTGTTTTGGATTCTAACTTTTCTTAGGCATCACTCAGTGAATAATTTCATCTAGGTGGAAACTTCCCCATTGTGGTCACTATCATTCTAAAATGTCCTTAGTAAGGTTAACCTATTTCCCCCCCCCCCCAAAATACATAGGTTCTGGAATCGTAATTTTTGTGACTAGTTAGCAGGTATCTCAGAAAGTGGACTCCCAGACTCCTTAGATTTGGAGAAACCCTCTTTCAACAGGTACCTACCTGAGGCTTCTAATTGGATGTAATACAGTTAATTACCAGATCCAGTGTGATCATGGTCTCATTCCAGTAAAAGAAAGAAGGAAGGAAGGAAGGAAGGAAGGAAGGAAGGAAGGAAGGAAGGAAGGAAGGAGAAAAGAAAGAAGCTCAAATAAAGTTAGAGAGTTTGACACATAAATTTGTGGAGCTCAAAGAGAAAAGTTTCCCACGACCCCAGTTGCTATGTGAAAACAATGGGCACAAGAGACCCTGGCTGGCCCGTTCCCTCGTTCACGCCGTGTTTCCAGAGCAACTTCACATCCTGTATCTGATGCCAATTTCTTCAAAGAAAAACTTTAGACAAATTAAAATTTGCAGAATTTGAGCAAAGAAACAATCCATGAATTGGGCAGTGACCTGAGCCCATAAATGTTAAGAGACCTCCACCCAGCCATGCGGGAAAGTAGTATTTATACATGGAGAAAGGAAGTGATATACAGAAACAGCCCGACTGGCTGCAGCTTAGCATTTGTCATATCTGAATATGTCTGAACAGTGTGCAGCCTACCATTGGCTAAAAGCTTGACTGGTATGACTGGCCAAGGCTCAGCTATTTGTTATAAAAATATACTCTCAGCTGGGCCCAGTGGTGCAGAACTGAGACAGGAGGATTGCAGGTTTGAGGCTAGCCTCAGCAACTTAGTAAGACTCTGTTTCAAAATAAAAATTAAAAGGTTTAGAGGTTTAGCTTGGAGGTAGAATGCCCCTGGGTTCAACTCCCAGTACCACTCACACGCACACAAAGAATACAGTCACAGGTTATAGTTTGTTGATATATTAAGCTATAGTTTGTTACATACCTATGTAGACAGGTTTAGGCCAAATTTAATTTATCCAATATTTTGTCTTTGAGTAAGAATTTATTGTTAAAGTCATTTGATGCATGTATATATAATATTTTTTAGGAAGCCTTACAGACTGTACTCTGAAGGCTTTGGGATTTCGTTGAGGAAAATGTAAATTTAGAAACATTTAAATTGTCTTCTGTGTATTGTATAGATAGCTCGGAGGAAGGACACCATGTGTACCAGAAGTTTACTATTTTTTTTGTGTGTGTGGTACTGGGGATTGAACCCAGAGGCATTCTACCTCCAAGTTATACCCCCAGCCTGATTTTATTTCTTATTTGGAAACAGGGTCTCCCTAAGTTGCGGAGGCTGGCTTCAAAGCTGTGATCCTCCTGTCTCAGCCACCCAAGTACTGGGATTACAAATGTGCGCCACCACGCCCGGCTAGAAGTTTACTATTTTAACAACATGAAAAATTACAATAATATTTTGATAATTAATTTCTAGCATCTAAATTCTCATGTTAAGCCAGGCGTGGTGGCGAATGCTTGTAATCCCAGTACTTGGGAGGCTGAGACCAGAGGATCCGGGTTCACAGCCAGCCTCAGCTACTTAGTGAGGCCCTCCGCAACTGAGTGAGACCCTGTTTCAAAATAAAGAATAAAAAATAGGGCTGGGGGTAGCTCAGAGATAGAAGGTCCCTGGGTTTAATCCCCAGTACTGCAATAAATAAATAAATAAATAAATTCTCACGTGAGTTCATGTAGTATATTTGAAAACACAAAACTATTTCAAGAATAGGTTTGTTTGTTTGGGTACTGGGGATTGAACCCAGGGGCATTCTACCTCCAAGCTACACTGCTAGCCCTTTAAATTTTTAATTTTGAAACAAGGGCTCTTAAATTGCTGAGGCTTGCCATGAACCTGTGATCCTCCTGTCTCAGCCTCCCAAGTACTGGGATTACAGGCTTGTGCCACTGCACAAGAATAGTTTTAATATTACATTTCATTAACTTTTAAAACAGAATAGTCTTTTAAGGTATTGTTCATAGAGGAAAAGAATTGCAACATAGAGCCAAAAGAGTTAAATAATTGTTTAAAAGTCTACAGCTCCAGTAACAATAGTATTGTCATTGTACATTTTTTTTCCTGACTGTGAGACTTAAAACATACTCCCCTATATTACACTGTAACCTCTGTCATGCTTTGGATCTGAAATGTACCCCAAAGGCCACGTGCGGAAGGCTTAGTTGCCAGCCTGTGGTCCTACTGGGAGGGGGTGCAACCTTAGGAGATGGGGTCTAGTTGGAGGACATAGGTCACTAGGAAAGAGCATTTGAATGATATATTTTGTCCCTGGCCCTTCCTCATTCTCTCTCTCTCTCTCTCTCTCTCTCTCTCTCTCCATCCCTCCCTCCCTCTCCTGGACACCATGAGGTAGGCAGCTCTGCTCCACCACGTGCTCCCTGCCACAGAGTCCTGTTGTGTCACAGGCCTAAAAGCAATGAATCCAGTCAACTGTGGACTGAAGCCTCTGAGATTGTAAACTGAAAGGAATCTTTCCTTTAAGTTGATTTTTGTCAGGAATTCTGTCACAGTGAGGAGAAGCTAAGTAATATCTCCCCTCTTGCTTTCTTTTTAATAGTAGAAAAAGCTACCACTTAGACATTACTGTAATTATTGTAAGTAAAAGGCTTTCGTCTTTTTAAATTTTAGGGAATGAGTATCGCTATCCTGGGACCCACCTTTCAAGATTTGGCAAGGAATGTAAACAGAAATATCAGCAACCTTTCCATAATTTTTGTGGGCCGTGCTGCTGGATTTTTGTGTGGCTCTATTATTGGTGGAGTTCTTTTTGACTGCATGAATCATTTTCTACTTTTGGGTGAGTAAAACTGATTTTTGCTTCTTTGTTACTTGTCAATAAGTTTACAGCATAAAAAATTGAATATGAAAAATAGTAGCCTACAGCCGGGTGTGGTGGCGCACGCTTGTAATCCCAGTACTTTCGGAGGCGGAGACCGGAGGATCCGGGTTCGCAGCCAGCCTCAGCTCTCTCTCTCTCTCTCTCTACTTAGTGAGGCCCTCTGCAACTTCATGAGACCTGGTTTCAAAATAAAGTATAAAAAATAGGGCCGGGGGTGTAGCGTGGAGGTAGAAGGCCCCTGGGTTCAATCCCCAGTACCACAAAAAAAAAATAGTAGCCTACAGAATGGTTGACAACTGAAATGTACTATTAAGGTGTCCTTCATAGAAGCTGGGTTTCCATGGTTACTGCTCTTACGTGGCAGTTTCAGAGCATCTGTGCTGGGCCCTCTGGAAACAGATCAACCCTTGGGTGTGTGTTAGCACCCTTACCCTTCCCGACCTTTGCTGTAATTTAGGTACCATCCGGGTCACACACTGACTGTCCAAAAGGCGCTGCTTATAAGGATGCTTATATGGACATAGAGCAGACCTCTTAGGGCTGCAGAGATAGAATGAGCTCCTGGAACCTGCCCCGGCTCTGTGGGCTCTGGACTGAAAGTGAAGGAGCGGCAGATGGTGAGTGAACTGATGGAGGCTCCGTTTCTGTCCCTGCTGCCCCAAGTCAGTGACGACCCGGACTGCTCCACCTCCCCCTGGAAACAAACAGATGGCAAAGCTTTTCACGTACTCTCTTTTGGATAAACTGAAATGTTTAAAGAAATTTTAGGCTAATGTGATAAAACTCCTTTGGAAGCAAGGAGAATAATTTATTCCTGATGAATAAGTAAATAATTCCCCTTATTTGCAATGTGGGTTGAAAGAATGTATTTCTATTTTCCTCCCTCTTCCCAAAATTGGTTTGTTTAGTAAAGTTTTCCTCCATAACATTATATTTATTGCCATTTTATTTTTCCTTTTGACACTGTTAACTCTTATCTAAACATCCCTGTAGGTTCTGAAATACAAAACATTAAACTAAATAAATTTTGGCCTCACTCTTGCAATAAAACTTTTCTTTGTGGTACAATTTATAGTTTGATTATTATCAGTATTCAAATTTTAATCATGTCTTAATAATTTACATTTTATAGCCCGTGGACCTTATAAAAATTTAAACCAAATAACCACTTATAGAAGCTGAACCTCTCATCCCCTCATGATTACTCAGTTTTAACTCGAGCTTTTTTTGTGTTTGGGGGACTTTTGATGATGATGGCCATGATGAATGCTGTTTTTCGTGGCTGACTCTAACTTCTCTTCTCAGGGGTATCGCTAGTGGTGACCACGGCTGCTCTCTGCCTCCTTCCTCTCTGCAAGACGGTAGTCTTACTAATTGCCATGCTGTCTGTCTTTGGTGTTTCAGCTAGCATTGTGGGCACAGGTTCGTGAAACCTTCCGTGTCATCTCTGGGAGTGGGGACTCTCTACTACAGTGGTAGAGTGGATGATTACATGCTGCCACTTGAAATCCTCTTAATGACATGGAGATAGGGGCTTGCTAGTTGTAGAATACCATGTATTAGAGATGTAATAACACATAGTTCTCTGGTGGCAGTAGTGTGGAGTTCCTTAATCAGAGAATTGACTCAGGTGTAATGTTTGATAACTTGGAACATTATGATACTCAAGCTCTGTATTACAGGTTTATCTTTTTTCTGATAGTAATGAACTGTTTTGTTTTTTGAACTAGGTCACTGTGTTTAACTTGAATCATTTCCCCATCTTTCACTGGCAGGTGCGAATGTCCTGATCTTGGCTATGTGGGGGGACAAAGGAGCCCCGCATATGCAGGCCTTACACTTCAGTTTCGCCTTGGGGGCCTTTCTGGCTCCACTCCTGGCTAAGTTGGCGCTGGGCACAGAAGTGTCTGCTGGAAACCACACGGAACCGGACTTTGCCCCTCAAGCCACCAGCCGACCACCTGACGCCGACTCGGCCTCTCTATTTGGAGTGCCTGACGACATGAACCTACTGTGGGCTTACACTTTTATCGCCACTTACACTTTAGTAGTTTCTGTTTTCCTGTTTGGTCTGTTTTTTAAGAAAAGGTCAAGGCAGGAAAAGTCAAAAGCATCTGCTCAGGGAGGCAGAAGAGCTGAGTACCACAAGGCCCTTCTCTGTCTCCTTTTTCTGTTCTTCTTTTTCTACGTTGGAGCCGAGGTAACATATGGCTCTTACGTCTTCTCATTTGCAACCACCCACGTTGGCATGGGAGAGAGCGAGGCCGCTGGGCTGAACTCCATCTTCTGGGGGACCTTCGCAGCCTGCAGGGGCCTGGCAATCTTTTTTGCTACATGTTTATATCCTGGAACCATGATTGTGTTGAGCAACATCGGCAACCTGATTTCTTCTTTATTTCTGGTGCTTTTTGATAAGAGTCCACTTTGTCTCTGGATAGCCACGTCAGTGTACGGGGCCTCAATGGCAATTGCTTTTCCCAGCGGCATTTCCTGGATCGAGCAGTACACGACGTTAAGTGGGAAGTCGGCAGCGTTTTTTATAGTTGGTGCCTCCCTGGGAGAAATGTCCGTTCCTGCAGTAATTGGAATTGTTCAAGGACAGTACCCCAATCTGCCAGTAGTTCTGTATGTCTGTTTGGGGTCAGCAGTATTTACTACTATTATATTTCCTGTGCTGTATAAGCTAGCTACCTTGCCTCTGGGTCGTCAGCAAAAAGAAAACAGAAAGATTGAGGACCAGATGACTTTACACTATAGCTCTAGGCTATAAAGAAGAGAATGAAGAGGAGATGGAGAAAAATGGAATGAAATGGGTTTTAAAGCTATTGAAGTGAACAATACCATGAGGCATTCTGTCAGAGAGACATCTGGAAATATTTTGATGACGCCTAAACTTGAAGTCTCCAACCAATTTCCTTCAAATGCATCGACTTTTGAGTCTTCTCCAGTTAATACTGATGATTCCCCTGTGACACCCCTCGCCAGAAACCAGAACAAAAGAGACTAACATTTAGAGAAGATGGATTACTTACTTCCTTGAATAATCACCACTTCTAAAGAGGCCAGTCAGGGCAGAGCATTAGTAGATTTTCAGCATTTTGGGGGGGGAATCGAAGTTTCGAGGTCCATTTATAGCAAATGCTAAAAAGTTTTGGAATTTTCTGTAATTTCCAGAGTCTTCCACAAACTACCAAGTGGTGTCATGCAGTAGGGTCTTGTTATGGAATTAGTGTTTGTCATGAGGCTGATTGGGTAGTTTTTTTTGCTTGTTCGTTTGTTTGAGACAGGGTCTTGCTAAATTGCTAAGTCTGGTGTTGATCCTACTGTCTCAGTCTCCCAAGTACTGGGATTACAGGCATGTGCCTCCGTGCCCAGCCCAAGAAGCCATTTGTGTTTGAGAACTTGGGTAACGTCCTGAAAGAGCAAAACCATGGAGGAGTGAATTGTATTTCCTGAGCAAATCATTAGGCAACCATACTTTTCCTGGGAAGTTGGGTAGAGTAGTTTCAAGAAAGAGCGTCTTTGGAAATGAACAAGTTTTTTTTTTTTTTAATCAATTACTTTATCTTACCTATAGGGTTGGATCAAAGAATGCTAATGACTCATTTGATTTTTTATTTCCACGAAGAGAACACAGATCAGGGTCCAAGAGACCTGGCTTCAAGATATGACTTTGCCTTCTGGCTCTACACTGAGGCCTTTAATATACAACTCCTTTATGTCATCTTCTGATCTGTGATTTTAGAAATGAAAATGAGATGACTTCCAAATTGATAATCCATAAATGTTAAGGTTTGTGCAAAATATATCTAAAATTAATGTAAGTGCCAGCCTTTTCTTCATTTCAAATGAGAAGTGAAACAAAAAAAATTAAGAATGTGCCAATTTAATATACTTCATTTTAATGGTTTTCTGAAGAATACCTATTTAGTGCTGATTTTTTTTGTGGTTGTGGCACTGGGGATGGAACCCAGAGGCATCTACCTCAGAGCTACACCCCCAGCCCTATTTTATTCTTTATTTTGAAACAGGGTCTCACTAAATTGCCGAGGACCTCACTAAGTTGCTGAGGCTGGCTGCAAATCTTCCATCCTCCTTTCTCAGTCTCCTAAGTACTGGGATTACAGGCGTGTGACACCGCGCCCAGATAGTACTAAAATTTATTGATCCTAAGATATACCTTTTCCCTACACTTTTAACATCTCTGAAATCAGGGCATGTCTGACAATCAGTGATCATTTTACATTGTGACAAAGTTAATTCAGTTCTTCATGTGTGTGTGTGTGTATGTATAAAATAATGTTTCATTTTACAATCTGTGTATTAAATTCAGTGAAATACAGAAATTCTCTCAAGTATGGAGATTGTACTATTTTTACTGAAAAACCTGAAACAAAGGTATTTTTTGTTTTTGTTTTTGTTTTGCATTGCTGGGAATTAAACTCATGGCCCTATGCGTGTTAGGCAAACACTTCACCACTGAACCATATCCCAAGCTCTGAAGAAAAGTTACTTTTATTTTTGTGTATTTAAAAAATCTTAGCCGGGCGTGGTGGCGCACGCTTGTAATCCCAGTACTTTGGGAGGCGGAGACCGGAGGATCCGGGTTCCCGGCCAGCCTCAGCACGCGCACGTGCGCGCTCGCACTCTCTTTCTCTCCTCCCTCTCTCGCTCTCTCTTTCTCTCTCTCTACCTAGTGAGGCCCTCTGCAACTTCGTGAGACCCGGTTTCAAAAATAAAGCATAAAAAAAATAGGGCCGGGGGTGTAGCGCGGAGGTAGACCGCCCCTGCGTTCCATCCCCGGTACCACACACAAAAAAAATCTTATTGTGCATTATTATATATAATAATGGGATTCATTGTGATGTATTTGTACATGCATGTAACACAATTTGGTCCATTTCATTATCCAGTACTTTCCCTCTCTCTTCCCTTCCACTTTGCCCCCTTCCCCAACTTCTGCTCTACTAGTCCCTTCTATTTTCATGAGATCCCCCTCTTACCCCTCTTTTGTTCTCTCAAGTTTCCAGATGTGAGAGAAAACATACAACCCTTGACTTTCTGAGTCTGGCTTATTTTATTAACATGATGTTCTCTAGCTTGACTGATTTTCTTGCAAATGATATAATTTCATTCTTTATGGGTAAATAAAACTGTGTTTGTGTGTTTATCAATCACATTTTCTTTATCCATTCATCCATTGACTGACACTGAGGGTAGTTCTGTAACTTGTCTATTGTGACTTGCACTGCTATAACCATGGGTATGTATGTATTGCTATAGTATGCTGACTTTAGATCTTTTGGTTAAATATCAAGGAGTGGTATAGCTGGGTCATATGGTGGTTCCATTCCTAGTCTTTTGAGGAACCTCCATACCGATTTCCATAGTGGTTTTACTAATGTACAGTCCCACCAACGGTGTGTAAGTGTTCATCCCCCTCCCCTGCATCCTTGCCATCATTTATTATTATTGTATTCTTGATGATTGCCGTTTTAAATGGAGTGAGAGGAAATCTTAGTGTAGCTTTGATTTGCATTTGCCTGATTGCTAAGGATGTCGAACATTCCTTCATATATTTTTTGGCCATCTGTATTTCTTCTTTTGAGAAATTTCTGTTTAGTTTATTTGCCCATTTATTAATAGGGCTTTTTTTCCTGCTATTAAGTTTTTTGAGTTCTTTATATATTCTGGATATGAATCCTCTGTCAGAAGAGTAGCTGGCAAAGATTTTCTCCCATTCTGTAGATTCTCTCTTTACATTCTTGTTTCCTTTGTTATGCAGAAGCTTTTTAATTTGATGCCATCCCATTTATTATTTTTAGTATTATTTCCTGAGCTTTAAGGAGTCTTATTGAGGAAATCATTTTCTGCACCTATATGTTGAAGTGTTGGCCCTATGTTTTCTTCCAGAAGTTGAAAGTTTCTGAATAATTCCTAGGTCTTTGATCCACTTTGAGTTGACTTGAGTGCAGGGCAAGAGATAGGAATCTAGTTTCATTCTTCCACATATGGATATCCAGTTTCCCCAGCACTATTTGTTAAAAAGGCTGTCTTTTGCCGGGCGTGGTGGCGCACGCTTGTAATCCCAGTACTTGGGAGGCAGAGACCGGAGGATCCGGGTTCGCAGCCAGCCTCAGCTACTTAGTGAGGCCCTCTGCAACTTCGTGAGACCCGGTTTCAAAATAAAGTATAAAAAGTAGGGTTGGGGGTGTAGCTCAGAGGTAAAACGCCCCTG
>PVJS01054863.1:0-12826 GCA_004027185.1 Glis glis | reverse complement strand
GACCAGGCTTGGTGGCGCACGCTTGTAATCCCAGTACTTTGGGAGGCGGAGACCGGAGGATCCGGGTTCGCGGCCAACCTCAGCGCATGCGCCGCGTGATCTCTCTCTCCTCTCTCCTCTCTCTCTCTCTCTCTCTCTCTCTACCTAGTGAGGCCCTCCGCAACTTCGTGAGACCCGGTTTCAAAATAAAGCATAAAAAAATAGGGCCGGGGGTGTAGCGTGGAGGTAGAACGCCCCTGGGTTCAACCCCCGGTACCGCAAAAAAAAAAAAAAAAAATGACATTTCCTATTCTAAAACCTGTTTCATTCCTATATATTTTCTGTTGTTGTGGACTGAATATTTTGTCAGTTATTACAAAATTTTATGAGACAGCTCAATATAGATCTTATTTTTAAAAGTCTATTTAAGCATCATTTACATAACTGGAACACAGAATGGAAACAGGTCACAAAGACAACTTGGCTTTTGTCTAATGCACTTCAAGTCTTCTTGTTTGTTTGTTTCCTCGTACCGGGGTCTGAATTCCGGCATTCTATGTCTGAGCTACAGCCCCAGCCCTATTTCATTTTTTATTTTGATACTGGGTCTCATTAAGTTGCATAGAGTCTCGCTAAGTTGCTGAGGCTGACCTGGAACCTGTGTTCCTCCAGTCTCAGCTTCTCAAACACTGGGATTATAGGTGTGCACCACCATACCCAGCTGCACTTCAAGTCCTAAATGGTTTTGATTAATTAAGAGTGAACCCAGTTCCCTGGAAATGAAGCATCTCTTTCATTCAACCAAAAGTGGTATTATTTGAGTCTGGAAGGACAGTTCAGGAAATTTTATATTTCTAGTTTAGTTTATACTGTTCCCTTATAAATCCTTTTCATTTGAATTTCATAACAAAGCCCTGAGAAATAAGGGCAGACATTCCATCATTCAACAGGGATTTAGAGACACTGCAGTTCTCAGAACACACAAAGATAAATATCTGCCCAGCTTTCTGGGAACTGCTGGCCTCATCGTGGAGTCTGGCAACACCGATGACCAGGGGCAGGGATGGCCCTGGAACAAAGGGTGGCAGAAGCCGGTGTGCACAGCTGCGTCTGCCAGGGCGGACTGAGAGAGCTTCGGAGTCTGCAGCATAGAGTTAGCTCATAATGGAAGAGTAGAATTTGGATAAGCAGCTGGGCGGGCGTGGTGATGCATGCCTGTAATCCTAGTACTTGGGAGGCTGAGACAGGAGGATCTCAGGTTTGAGGCCAGCCTCAGCAACTTAGTGAGGCCCTTAGCAACTTCATGAGACCCTGTTTTAAAATAAAAAAAATAAAATAAGGCTGGGTGTGTAGCTCAGAGGTAGAATGCCCCTGGCTTTAATCCCCAGTGCACTCTCCCCACACATACAGACAAAAAGGATGTGGTTATCTAGCAGCTGGGAAGGGGAAGAAGGAAAATTCAGGCGGAAGTTAGAATGAGTGTAAGACCACTGAGGTTGGAAAAGTGACCAGGGAACGGAGGCCGGGTTTTTGTGACTGTTTGTGCTTGTGTGTACAAGAGGCTGTGCAGGGCTGTGGGGGAAGATGAGGCTGGCGAGGGAGATCAGCAGAGGCCTTAAGTACAAGGCCATGGCGTCCAGGCTGTATTCTTGCTGAGGCTGGCCTTGAACCTGCTGTCCTCCTGTCTCAGCCTCACAAGTGCTGGGATTCGAGGTACGCACCCCTGCGCCTGGCTTTGGGCTGTATCCTTTGGGTTAACTCATGGAGGTGGCTTTCCCCAGATTTGTGTTTTATTTATTTATTTATTTATTTATTTATTCATTTATTTATTTTATTTATTTTTTTGTGGTACTGGGGATTGAACCCAGGGGCATTCTACCTCTGAGCTACACCCCCAGTCCCCTATTTTTTATTCTTTATTTTGAAACAGAGTCTCCCTAAGTTGCGGAGGGCCTTACTAAGTTAGCTGAGGCTGGCCGCGAACCTGGATCCTCCGGTCTCAGCCTCCCAAGTACTGGGATTACAAGCGTGCACCACCACACTTGTGTTTTAGAAAGACAGATGGCGAATGATTTGGAGGGTTTAGAGAGGGGCTGCAGAGATGCAACGCACGGCAACTGAGTGGGAAGCGGAGCGGGAAGCAGAAGAGGAAACAGACGTGAGGAATACTTAAGTCAGAGGCAGCGTGACCTGGAAGACAGTTCAAAGCAATGAGGAGAACGGGAAGGGAACAAGGACTTTGGTTACTAAGAAAGGCCATCATTTAGAAAAGTAGGGAGATGGAGTCAATCTGGGGAAAGGGAGAGAGGTTTCTTTGTGTTTGTTGAGGCTGACGTTCCTGTGGTTATCTGTGTGTAGGAAGAAAACTCTGGAATTAGACTCTGTAAGAAAGACAAAAGGTAAGCTTGCTTCTGGGCCGATGCAGCATAGGCAACGCTACTTGAGGTTAGGGGACCTTACAGAATTACCAGCAAAGTAGTCCTAGGACTACTGTCCACAGAGTAGTCTCTTCCTCCTATCCGAGGAAGGGAGACTGAGGCAGAAGGAAGGGTGGTGTTGAGGTTGTCAAGGGATGGTTTGACAGCAAAGGTGGAAAGAGCAGGAAAAGGTGTTGGGTGCAGAGACAATCAGAAGCCCATCTCGAGCTGGGTGTCCTGCAGGGGAAGCTGGGCAGTAAGTGGGAAAATAGAGATATAATGATTCCAATATGCAGAGGAAGAAGCTGAGGTTTAAATGATCTAAAATTGCATTAACCAAGCCTAGATGGAAGTCTTTTTTTTTTTAACTTGGTGCATTGTAAACTTGACATCATATTGGGGTATATAGAGTGTCAGACAGATGCATGGAGTGTAGTTCTGGGCGCCCTCCCCACCCGGTCCCTCCCCCTCCCCACGTGTGTCTTTGATATTGGAATAGGTAGTTTTGTATACATCCACAGCATTATTTCTACTACTACACTCTTTATGAGTTCATCTCCTATCCCTGATCCCCTCAGTCATTCCCCTGGAGTCTCTGCTCATCTTTCTGATGTTGCTCTTATTTCCAAATATGTCTCCAGCTTCCACATATAAAATATATATCTACTCATTTTTTGAGACTGGATGTACTCGCTTAGTATGATATTCTCGAGTTCCATCCATTTTCCTGGAAAAGACGATTTTGTTCTTCTTTATGGCTGAGTAAAATTCCATTGTGTGTATATGCCAACGTTTTGTGATCCATTCATTTGTAGATGGATACCTAGGCTGGTTCCATAATTTGGCTATTGTAAATTGTGCTGCTATGAACACGGATATGCAAGTATTATAATATTCTGATTTCATTTTCTTTGGGAAGATGCCCAAGAGTGCTATCATTAGTTTGTATGGAAGTATTTGAGTTTATTTTATTTTCCAATACAGACAGGGGAGTTTTGCTTTGTGAATGGCAGTATAATATTTAAAAACTGAAAGAACCTTAATAGGTAAAAGGCTATCAACAATAGCTAATTTTGTGTGCTTGTGTATTTTACAAGACCATGAAGAGCCAAAATGGCTGTTTTACTTTACCCAGAAATTGGTCCTCAGACAAAAATATTAATGATGGTGGAGAACATTTTTTAGCATTTATTATATATCTAGCTCTCTGCTGAGTAATTTCATTTCAAAACAAGCCTGGAAATATTATCCATTTGACAGGTGAAAATCTGAGATTCAGAGAGATTTAAATATTTGCTCAATAAAGAAGAACAAAATTATGTCATTTGCAGGAAAATGGATGGACCTAGAGAACATTATGTTAAGTGAGATTTGCCAGCCACAGAAAGTGAAAGGCCATATTTTTTTCTCATATGCAGAAGGTAGGGAGTAATCCGGATACCAGAGGGACTTTATATAATGGAGGAGAAACTCCAGTGGAGTAAGGGAGGTGGTCTAAGGGAAGGGGGAGGGGAAGAGGGAGGATCAATGAAGGAATCACTTCCATTGACATTATGTACACATGTGAGAATACCAAGATCAATCTCAATATCCTGTATGGGCAAGGGGGGGATGGGGAGGGAGCCAGGGGAAAGCCCACCAAGTGCTGTGTGCATGCATGTCACGATCACTATGAACTACATTATGATGTGAGACTATCATGCACCAATAAAAGTATAAAAATAATAAACAAATAAATACACAAATAAAATATTTGCTCAGATTTGCAAAAAGCATAAATCTGGGGCCAGATTTAAACCCAGTCATGAGGTGCCAACTTCTAGCAAATTCTATTGATAGTTTAAAAGCAAAGTCTATTGATAGTTTAAAAGCAAAGTCTATTGATAGTTTAAAAGGGAGATAATAAAGAAGGTCAGAGGGTGGCTGTGAGTGTAATAAAACAACGGTGTGAGTAGATTATAATAGAATCAGGTCTATAGGCCCTAGGACTGTCTGAAATGTAAACATTCAGTACCGTTCCATTTGACTTAAAAAGGAAATGGGGATATTATTGAGGAATAATTATTGAGGATATTATTGTGTATGGAAGAAGGAGAAGGGCAGAGTGGTAAAGGGAACAGGAAGGCAACACTGCAAACTTGGAGCGGGAAGAATGGAGGAAAGGAAAGTTAACATGTACAAAGGGCAGGTGAGAGATGAAGGAAGTGCGAGGGGACTGTGGGAGGCGGATGGCTTGGGGGTCCATTTGAGATAAGCCTTATTACCTGGTAGGAAATGGAGAGGGGTCAAACATATGAAGTCAAAATTGACATCCTTATAAAACACCCTCCCAGAAAGATTATAGATGGCAAGACTGGGAGTAGGTAGACCAGTGGGGACATCACTCCAGTGTCCAGGAATAAAGTCTTAGCAATAAGACAGCGGTGGGGATAAGGGGGAAGCCATCGGTATGAGCAATGTCAGGAAGCTGACTGTGTGGTCAGAAGGAGAGAATGTCAAAGCTCAGGTTTCAGAGCCCAGGCACCTGGAATAACAGTTGCAAAAATACAAACCTGGCATGGTGGCACATGCCTGTCATCCTAGTACTTGGGAGGCTGAGATAGGAGGATTGCAGTAGGTTCAAGGCCAGCCTCAGCAACTTATCAAGGTCCTCATCAACTTAATGAGATCCTGTTTCAAAATAAAAAATAAGAAAAAAAAAGGGCTGGGGGTATAGCTCAGAGGTAGAATGCCCCTGAGTTCAGTCCCCAGTACCAGGAAAGAAAGAAAGAAAGAAAGAAAGAAAGAAAGAAAGAAAGAAAGAAAGAAGAAAGAAGGAAGGAAGGAAGGAAGGAAGGAAGGAAGGAAGGAAGGAAGGAAGGAAGGAGAAAGAAAGAAAGAAAGAAAAAGAAAGAAAGAAGAAAGAAAGAAAAGAAAGAAAGAAAGAAAAAGGAAGAAAGAAAGAAAGAAAGAAAGAAAGAAAGAAAGAAAGAAAGAAAGAAGAAAGAAAAAGAAAGAAGAAGAAAGAAAGAGCAAGGAAGGAAGGAAAGGAAGGAAGAGGAAGGAAGGAAGGAAGGAAGGAAGGAAGGAAGGAAGGAAGGAAGGAAGGGGCAAGATACAGAAGTCCAGAGGGGAGCTGGTTTTGGATGCAGCCCTGTAACTTGTTTCACAACAGAAATTCAGAGAAGGGGACCCTTTTTTACATAAGAAAATCATTTTTCACGAGCGCCTGTCATTTACATACACCGTTTTCCTCATGAACCTCCGTCAGAGGTAGGTGAACATAAAGTTCAATAAACACCATATTAATTGCAAATGATAAAATGTAGTAAGTGGAGCTCATTAGAACAAATTCTTTTTATATAGTCTTATTTTCTCCAAAAATATTAAATATATGTGTGTTTATCAAGTGACTGAGTTGTTATGGAAACCCTAATTTTATGCTTCCTTCCACACTTTCACACTTTGTTTCTTCCTCTCATTGCCCTGTTGCCTCAAGAACATCCCTCCTGCCACACTTTTGTGATCTGAGAATGAAATTTCCACCACGGAGTCGGGGGTCCTTCCTCCCCTGCACTTTCACCCTGGTTGCTTAGGTTGTCCCTCTTCCATCGAATTTCATCCAAGGGGCTCGCTGGAGTCCTGCATGGCCTGCTGGGGACACAACCCTCTGTTTTTCACACACCCCTTCTTCTGACCGGCCAACCGTAACAAGCACTTAATGTTTCCACCATTCAAATCTGCCCACTTCATTATTCACCTTAAGGCCCTGTACAGAACACAAGGTTCACTTGGGATTTTTTGTTTTGTTTTGTTTTGTTTTGTTTTTGTTCTGTTCTGGTAATGGGGATTGAACCCAGGGGCATTCTACCTCCTAGCTTTATTTTTATTTTTTTTTATTATTACTTTCTGTGGTATTGAGGATTGAACCCAGGGGCAATCTACCTCTGAGCTACATCCCCAGCCCTATTTTATTTTTTATTTTGAAGCAGGGTCTCACTAAGTTGTGGAGGGCCTTGCTAAGTTGCTGAGGCTGGCCTCAAACCTACTGCAATCCTCTGGTCTCAGCCTCCCAAGTACTGGGATTATAAGGGTGTGCCACCACACCCGGCTCTAGCTTTATTATTTTGAAACAGGGTCTTTCTGTTTGTTGCTGAGACTGGCCTCGAACCTGCGATCCTCCTGTCTCAACCTCCCAAGTAGTGGGATTACAGGTGTGTGCCACCATGCCCGGCTGGTTTGATTTTTATGTTGTGACCTATTAATTATTGGTATTGATGAAATAGAGTACATTTTCATATCTTATGAACTAAAAATATTCCTAGAATGATATTTAAAGGACAGCTGTCAGGGCTGGAGGTGTAGCTCAGTGCTAGAGCATTGCGTTTAGCATTCTGAGGCCTTGGGTTCAGTCCCCAGCATTGAAAACAAAAATGCAGTACAAAAAAAAAAAAACCAAGAAAAGTTATAAAACAGGATGACTGTCAAATGTTTTTTTAAAATCGTTTACCTACTTATTTTCCTTGATTTCTCAACTGGAAGACTTTACCTTTTTTCCCCTTATTTGTTAATGTCAGTCTTATTTCATTTCAGGGAGGAAGCCCAGACTTTCTGCATCAGTTCCATCTTCTGCAAAAATCCTTTTATACTTTTCTCCTCCAAATCTAAGTAGCCACCTGGTCTCTCTCTCTCTCTCTCTCTCTCTCTCTCTCTCTCTCTCTCTCTCTTTCACACACACACACACACACACACACACACACACACACACACACACACACTACTGAGACTCTCCAGTTAAGGCCCTGCTTGTGCAAGGATGATGAATTCCTTTGGAAACCACACCTTGCTCCCTGTTTCCAACCTGTCACCTGGCCACACTCAAGTCTGCCACCAACACCTGCTTATTAACAAGTCCACATGTCTGACCGCAAGCTCCTTCTGCTCTCCCAGAAACGATTCTGCCTACTCATATTCTGTTGGTGTGATCTTTGCATCTGAGGGCAAGTAGCAAAGGTCAACTTTTTGTGCCTATCACAGACTCGGCAGATCACTTGCTCAGATCCCAGTGGGGGGACACCAACACTGCGCCGTTAAAATCTGCAACTTATAACTAATTAGCTGTGTGACATTAGGCAAATCACTTTCCCTCTCTGGGCTCCATTGAGTGTGTTAGATGTAAGTAAGATTGTTAGACACAAGGGTCTTCAGGGTTCTTTCACCTCTAGCAGTGGATGACGTTCTTATTCCCACAAGTGGATGGCAGTAAGAAAACACTAGAACTAGCTGGGCAGTCCCACCAAAGGGTCCACACTTCCTTTGCCCCTTTTCCCTTTCTTCCTGAAACTGTCTGCTTCAGTGACAGTCTCTCTGGCTGGAATTATACCTCCACCATTATACCTGATGGTCAGTAACTCTTAGCCACCCTTTCTGGTCTGAACTTTCTCCGTGCTGTTCAAAGGCCCTGTGGTCTGTGGACAGATTCCAAATCTCCATCTTAGTGCACAAACTGACTCCCGCTCTACTACTGTGTTTCTGTCTGCATGGTGCAGCGATAATTGCCTCTCTGGAATACTCAGGTAGAGTGCCAGGAAAATATGTATCTGCCCATTGGTGCTCCTGAGGAACTGTGTGGGCCTGACTTGGCCCCTCCCTATTGCAAGCTTTGCCCTCAGGCCTCTGACTCACTCCCCAAGCAGCGGGGATCAGCAGTCACCCCCACCCTCACCAGCTCAGAAAAACAGTTTGGAGCAAAAGAGAACCTCACTCCTTTCCTGGGCAAACCCCCCAAGCACAGGCCACCCAGAAAGAATCGCATCACCGCTCCCTCCCCCTCACTCCCTGCATTTTCTTTGTGCCCACTGCCTCGTAGTTTGGGGACATTTTCTGGAAGCTGGAGACTGAGTGGGTTTTCTTGCAAGGAAGAGGCTAGGGAAATTTCCAGTTCCTGTCATTTAAAATGGGTGGGTGGAAAAAACGGGTCAGAGACTATTAAGCGTAGTGAATGTTTGGAATCTGAGCAAGTAGTCCCGGAACCAGGACTGCGTTTGGCTTCTGTCTCTCTTTAGCTCATTTACTTGAAACCTTTGCCCTTCCACACACCTCATTTCAGAGTGAGAAGATTACACTAAACTACAGGTTTGGAGCTGCTGTAATTGGGCCACTCCTGAGTCATGGTAGAGCCAGTGTGGCTCTAGGTCACCGGTGTTAGTGATGAAGCCAAGTCACCACCACATAAGTAGAGGTCGCAAAAAACCAGTACCTACGTGCACACCGTGCCTGGGGTGGGGTGGGGGGGGCGACACAGGAGTGACTGTCTAGAAAAGGTACTATACAAATATACTGGATTTCTAATTTGACCCCCCACACATAAAGACTTTACAATAAGAGCAATATCACTAAATATTTACAAAGCATTGAGACTCTCTGGGTAGATCGATATGGAGTCCAAATGGGAGTGGGATGTATTTCATAAGGATAAATATGTGTGCACAGAGCAAGACCAGTGACTGTAACTAATTTACACTTCTAAACAATTTCAATCTCAAAGGCTAATTAGAACAAATAAGCAAACAAACAAACCAGGGGCTGGAGATGCAGCGCAGTGGTAGAATGCTTGCCTGACATGCACAGCCCTTGTTTTATCCCCAGCATTGCAAAAAGAAAGAAAGAAAAGAAAAGAAAAGAAAAGAAAGAAAGAAAGAAAGAAAGAAAGAAAGAAAGAAGAAAGAGAAAGAAAAAGAAAGAAAGAAAGAAAGAAAGAAAGAAAGAAAGAAAGAAAGAAAGAAAGAAAGAAAGGTTTGGTCTTATCAGAATCATTATAAGAGACCTCTAGTTTGGTCTTATCAGAATCATTATAAGAGACCTATAGTTTGGTCTTATCAGAATCATTATAAAACACCAAGACAGTAAGTAGTACACAATTAAAAATTTAAGATCATAGTTAATTTTAAGTGAAAGCTGGTGGTGAAAATAAACTTTTGGGTAGCTTTCTAATCTCTGTGAGCAGGCAAGAAAGGCCTGGAAGTCCAGCGTGGTTAAGTTCACAAAGGAAATCATTCAGAATACATTTATCCTAGTGTAAGCGCCACTCATGTACAGTTCAGAAGAGGGTCTATAAAATAGGATTATTGTTAAACCAGGTGCAGTGGCGCATGCCTATAATCCCAGTACTTGGGAGGCTGAAACAGGAAGACTGCAGGTTCAAGGCCAGCCTCAGCAATTTAATGAGCTCCTGTTTCAAAACAAAACAAAAAAAGGGCTGGGAAGTGTAGCTTAGAGGTAGAATGCCCCTGGGTTCAATGCCCAGTAACACACACACACACACACACACACACACACACACACACACGACTATTGTTGTTGTCTCTTGAAGACACTACCCCACCATGGTGCATTGTTTTACTTAAAAAAGCAACAAAGTACTATCTATTCATACATGCTTCAAATGCAATTTTGTCCAAAAATGTTGGTTAATGGTCATTTTCACACTTGCTCATAAGCAATTGCTATGTTTCTAAATCAATGATACTGGTCAGAATTAAAGGGAAAGCTGAGTTAAATTCTGGAAATCTGAAGAAGGATTTCACTAGACTTATACTTAATTTTCCATACTCAAATAATAGAAAAATTAGTAATTCGGCTAAGCAGAGATCACCCACATTTAAGTTTTTCTCTTTTGTTTTTTAACCAAGCACCTAAAGACAGATAGAAGCCAAATATCTTTTTGTTTCCCAGATTTAGATAAGAACAACCCCATTAAATGATACATATTAAATATCTGAAGAAGAATTTTAGGGAGAAGTCTTAAAGATCTTAGGTTCAAAAGGATCGTAAAGCCTTAGCAACTTCAAGCAAAGAAGCAGTCATGCAACTCAAAAAATTATTTGTGAATGTATCATTTAGAAGTTGGTATTTTTAGCTCTCTGAGTAAATAATGGAAAATTTGCCTAGAAAATATAAGGTCGAATTGAGCTATACAGCCAATGTTCAAATACGGGTTTGCACAAATTGTTTGGATTATAATTATTATTGCAATCAATAAGAATGATTTGGTTTATATATTTATATATATATGCAAATTATATCAAATGTTAATAAATATTACCTATTTTATAATCTGGTTTTATGAAAATCGTGAAAAACCACAATTGAGCTTCTCCAAAGCCATCCTTTCAGATTCTCTTTAGCAGTCATCTTGTTTCAGATAAAATATCAACTTCCATTCTTAATTACTATGGTGATAATGTGAAAAAAATGAGCAAGAAAACTTATATTTTGGGATGGATTGAAAAGATAGTGTGTTATCACAGTGATACTATTAGGTCATATCATTAATTTGGCAAAGAAAAAATTTTACAATATTTGCTCTCACCTGTGAACAAAGTTGCAATGTGCTGTCCCAGGAAGGACCATAATGAGCCAGCTTTCTAAAAGTTGGCACTAGCCGGGCGTGGTGGCGCACGCTTGTAATCCCAGTACTTTGGGAGGCGGAGACCGGAGGATCCAGGTTCACGGCCAGCCTCAGCTCTCTCTCTCTCTCTCTCTACTTAGTGAGGCCCTCCGCAACATCGTGAGACCCGGTTTCAAAATAAAGTATAAAAAAAAAAATAGGGCCGGGGGTGTAGCGCGGAGGTAGAACGCCCCTGGGTTCAATCCCCGGTACTGCAAAAAAAAAAAAAAAAAAGGTGGCACAAAATATGCCATGCTATTGTTATAGTCTATAGAAGGATATAGAATATTCTACATGAGTAAAACAATTAGCGTGATACTCTTCAACTGAGAAAGGCAGTCTTAAAAGAGAAAGGGAAAAATATATTGTTAGAGTAGGGCAGCACTTTGGAGGTTGCTTGGTATGACCCTGCATTTTACATTTAAGGAAACAGAAACATGGACAGGTTAAATAGTGGCATGTGGTAACTGAAGTGTAGGCCTCTTGAATTCTTGGACTCTTTCTATTACACCATGCTTTATTTCATGAAGACGGGAAAATATCCGGGAAGCACCTTGACAATAATTCAAGTCAGAATAGAAAATCATGAATGGTCTCAGCAGATTTCCCAAATCCATCTAACGTAGCCTATACCCATACTTTATGGGTACAGTAACAAAGGTGTGATGGGGTTTTCATTATCCATCAAGGACTTCTCATTCCTTCTCCAACCTCTGAAGCTAAAACATGCAGAACAACTGCCTGAACTCTCAGGGGTCTTAAAGCAGGAGTCAGTAGCTGCCACACAATAGGCGCCATCTTGGTCTTTCGCAACACCTAAATCAAATAGGCTGTAACCCTCAGGGGATTCCATGCTGTGCACCTCGTTTAGTGATGAGGAATCTGAGAAGAAAACATCAGAGATGTGCCAAGTTTATTAGAGTGAGAGAGTATCACCCTCACATTGCCACCAAGAGACATAGATCTCAGAGACGCACGTATTAAACTCACGCCGATAATCATGGAGACTCTAGGGATGGAAGATACCTCAGAGGTCCCCGGCTTGACCTTCCCATCTGTCAATCCCTCTTAAGCATCTCCTTCCAGCGGACTGAGGTCAGAGTCTGCTGAACATATGGTCATAACTAAAACAGTGGCCGGGTCTGAATCTGTACTCTGGAAGCAGAGAATGCTTAAGTACTATATGGCAGTAGAAATAAAGTTCCCTGAATCAGGCTCCATGGGCCCTCTTCCTATGATAAAATGATCCCAGAGTCCAGTGCAAAGTCCCTCAACATCCCCCCACCAAGCACAAAGTACAAAAAAGGAGGCCTGGCATGAGTGACTGGTGTAGCTGGGTTTTGTCCTCGGGCTGTCAGAGGCTTAGTGGTCCACAGGAGGCCTCTGTAGTAGGCTTCAGGGCCAGCAGTCTCCATGAACAACTTGTTCTTGAGCTCATGAGATTTCCTCAGAGAATATCTAGGCTTGATGTTCTACCAACTGGAGTTTGGCAGTCTTGACTCGATGGGCTTCCTTCAGGTTTCGGGCACGGACCTCTGGGTTGGAAATGAACTCCACTTGTTGCACAGGGAACCAGCCTTGCTCCCCATCTGAGAGTCGCACGCCCTCCAACCAGCCTGCGGGCACAGGGGAAGGGGAAAGAATTAGCCCGGGAGCCCCCAGAATGAGAGCCCAGCCTCCCAGCGTACTAAACATGGCTGCACTGGGTCTGGTCAAGTCTGCAGCTGCCCGTTCCTGAGCCCCTTCCACTGTCTGGAGTTGAAATGTGTACCCTCAAAATATGTGTTGACGAGCCGGGCGTGGTGGCGCACACTTGTAATCCCAGTACTTTGGGAGGCGGAGACCGGAGGATCCGGGTTCGCGGCCAGCCTCAGCTCTCTCTCTCTCTCTCTCCCTGTCTCTCTCTCTCTCCTTAGTGAGGCCCTCCGCAACTTTGTGAGACCCGGTTTCAAAATAAAGCATAAAAAATAGGGCCGGGGGCGTAGCGTGGAGGTAGAACACC